>VDFB02000017.1:110800893-110841877 GCA_007258455.2 Sequoia sempervirens | reverse complement strand
AAAGATATTTTGAAATGATTAAACATTTTTATGTCAAGATAAATCACACATGCACTACTTGTTGTTGTAGACTACATATTGAATTCTCTAACCATTATGATGTTTATCATTCTATATGTTTAGATTTGCATACTAATGATTTTTTACGGGATTGTGGCATACAAGCCCCACCAACAGCTTCAAGAGAGTTCTTATCAATTTTTTTATGTGAAATATAGGATGGCCAAATATTCTATAGGAAAAAATTCTTGGATGGTTCATGTCAGCGTTGCAGTGGATTTTAACATATGCCAATATGTCAACATATTGAAAGCACACATGAGGTGGGAAAGAAATTAGTAGATTTCGGGAAGTATAAAACAATGGAATACGCTACAAAAGATGGTATTCAAGAAAAAAGGTGTGATTTGGTTATTCAAAAGATTCCAGTGTATCAGTTTATGTCTATGTTTCATGACAATATAGTGTATGAGTATGCAAGGCATACCCATAGAGCCCGATGGTTGGACACACAATTCAAGTTATGCAAGGACACCTTTCCATTTGGAAACATAGTTTCAGTGGTCGACTTTGTAGAGAACTACACTCTACAACCACAACGTGAGGTGCAGTCACAATAGTACAACTCCACACAGGTTTCAATATTTGTGCACATAGCATTCATTCATGCAGTTGATAGTACAGAGGACCAAAGGAAAGTATTGAGGGAGTATCATTTTTATATTAGTGATGATCACACACATTCTCCAGAGTTCGTGCAAGGTTGCTTCCAGATATTCTATAGTGATTTGGCTCAGAGGGGAATAACATGGCCAAATGACATATAATATGGTTGGATAATCAGGTAAACACAGCTCTGCCAGAACTCTGGCGCATGCTCTAATCGGGTTGAGAAAAATGGCTGTCATGAGGTGGTTCTCGGTACTATGTGGAACTTTGTGAGGCTAGGGTATGGAAAGGGGGAGGTTGATGGGTGAGGGAGCATGTGTGGAAAGAGCATTAGCACGAGAAGAGTTAAAGTATAAAGATAATGCAAAGTTGACAGATGAAAAATCAATCATCGAGTGGTGTAATGCTTTGATGGGTCCAGGTAATGAAGGTATGTCTTTAGTTCGTAGATTTTTTTGGTTGATGGATGATAATAACATTGCACCATATGAGGATTTTTGAACACTGATGGGATCGAGTGAGATATACTCTTTCCTTAGCTCAAATGTAGGTTAATGGAGTATCGATACACAAAAGATGGCATGCTTTACCTCTTCATGTACAATGCAAACCTGGGATGATTGTGAGTCAAAGGATTGGGTTAAGAAATGGTGGTTAAGTTATCTTAGCCCACTTCAAATGTATCACCCTCTGACGCCATTGGAACTAACACAAATGGAATCATCAGTCAACTTTGACCACTTATCAGATATAGTTAAACTAGATAATATATCTACTTGCTTAGTTTTTGAAATTTCTATTGTTATCTTACTTTGTAGTGTATTCGTAATGTTGACTAATTTCAAGAGATTTGTTGCACATATCAATGCAGGGCATGTTTATGCAATTATTGCAGATGAAGACAACAAAAGAGGGAACAAACTATTACTCGGCCATTGTGTTGGAGGCCAAAGAAATTGGAGGCCCTAGTTATAGATGGAGAAAAAACATCACCCTAAGGCTCAGTTGTTACTAGAACGTGGCTTAGAAGGTACCCACATAAGAGTGTTAAATATTGGCTGTTTCAGGACTCTGAAATGCATCGAAAGATTCTTCATTACTCGAACCTTGTCGTGGCATCCAATGTTCATTTGACCAAATATGGGGGTAGACCTTTGAACAAGACCTTGTGGAAGGTCCATGAGTCTGACCATGAGGTAATACTTGACATAATAAAGAGTAGAGAAAAATCGGATGGTTCGTTAGATTAATTTATAAGTATGCACATTAGTTCTTATTAATTTATACTTGTATGCATAATAATTTGTATGATGCCAATACTATGATGCAAATGCTATCATCTAATGTTTATATCATGTATGTAGGTGATTGATGAAGTTATCAGACTTGCAAATGTAGCACAATTTATGTTTAGAACTATGGAAAAGGATACAAAGTTCAATGATATTTTATTTTTCTCAAAAATATGCAAAAAAATGATGTAGGATATTCTCAATAGATTAGTAAACTAAGTGGAAGATTAAATTATGTTGTTTTTATAATAGGTTACAAGTTTCCAAAAGGTTGGAAAGTAATATTTTGGTTATGTTCTATTCATGTTCTATTCATGAGAGGCTGTTGTGTGCATTAGGTATCTTGGAACTCCCAATGAAGATGTATGGCTAGGAGTGACCAAGTTGAGAGACTGGCATGCCTATCCTCAATGGAAGCATCAATATTTAAGCCTTACTGTTCCCAAGTTGGAACCAAATGGTGTGGATTTGTTGTCTGTAAGTGCCTTCCATCTATTTTAATTTCATTTCCATTTTGGATGCTCTTTCCCTTTCTTCTTTTACTTTTCCTATTTGTAAGTAACCTACTAAAAATTGATTGGTGTCCCCTTGCAGAAAATGCTGATTTATGAGCCATCCAAGAGAATCTCAGCCAAAAAAGCAATGCAACATCCTTATTTTGATGATCTTGATAAATATCAATTATGATTTTAAGCCATTATAAAAGTTTGTGTGAAGCTTAGCAAGGGAATTTCAAGTTATTCATTTGAAGTTAACCTCATCATAAGCACCTATGATGTAGACATTATAAGAGCATCTTGAATTTCAAGTTATTCTATTCATGAGAGATGTTGTGTGCAATAGGTATCTTGGAACTCCCAATGAAGTTGTATGAACAAGAGTGACTAAGTTGAGAGATTGGCATGCCTATCCTCAATGGAAGCATCAAGATTAAGCCTTGTTGTTCTCAACTTGGAACCAAATGGTGTGGATTTGTTGTTTATAAGTGCCTTCCATCTATTTTCATTTCATTTCCATTTTGGATGCTCTTTCTTTTTCTTCTTTTACTTTTCCTATTTGTAAGTAAATTACTAAAAATTTATTGGTGTGTCCTTGCAAAAAATGCTAATTTATGAGCCACCCAAGAGAATCTCAGCCAAAAGCAATGCAACATCCTTATTTTGATAATCTTTACAAATCTCAATTCTGATTTGAAGCCATTATAAAAGAGCGTGTGAAGCTTAGTGAAGGAATTTCAAGTTATTCATTTGAAGTTTACCTCATCATGAGCACCTATGATGTAGAAATTATAATATAATCTTGAATGTATGAGTGACATTGTAAAAGATCTATGAGAATGGAGTAATTAAGGCATCCTTGAATCATATTTTTGGTTATTATGAGAGAATCTTGTAAGCTACGTTTTTGTGCATGAAAATGGGGCACAATGATTCAATATTTGATTTAAGTGGGGTGTTGGAATTCATATAGTTTGATTATTTTCTCATGATTTTGTATTACCACTTGATAGTTTGGAGAAAGCATTGTGCCTACAAGTACAAGCATTTGGGTTTCAAAACGGTGTATGAAGCATATTAGACAATTGTAGCACAAAAAAAAAAATTAGGACAACCAAATAAATCTCATTTTATTATAAACATCATATTATTAATATAGTGAGTGTAATAACCATTGATGGTTACCAATCATTGTTTTTCTTCTTTTATTCTCTCCATATTATAACTAGCACCAATTGACTAACTTATTATAAAAACTTCATTTATTAAAACAAATCAACCTAATGATTATATATCAATATAAATATAGCATACCATCTATTCAAGTAAACATTTGTAATGATATTTATTCAAAATTTGAAATTTATTGCTGCCCTCAAACATTTGTAATTCATGCAACATAATCCTTTAACAATCCAAATTGCAAAAGGACAACATTCTTTGACGACCCGTTACTCAGATACCATGTCAGTTACAAACATTCTGTTTGAGGCATAGGGATCACATAGGGAACCTCTACAATAAAACCTCTTGATTTTTTTTTATCTCAGAGTTGTTTTCCCGTGGTGTCCAATTTTGACTTGATGGAAAGTGTTAATTGCAAGCAATGTAAAGTTGCAAAGTGCTGCAACTTTTGTTTTCCAACTCGTGTGACCAAACAAACTATTCCAACACGCCCAGATGGGTACGTTTATGCTAGGAATGGTCCTCTTTCACACCCAAACATGCCGAATCACTTCGAGCTACATTCAATCAACTCGATCCCTTAAGGGTCCAAAGTGCAAAATGACTACAATCTTTGATGGGCTATTACTCAAAAACCGTAATGCTTACAAACTCTCTATTTGAGCCTACAAGATTGTGTTGGGCCCCTCTACAATAACCTCTCTTAATTTTTGTTATCTCAGAGTCATTTTTCCATGGCGTTCAATTTTCTTTTGATGGAAAAAGTGTCAAATGCAAGTAGTGTAAAGTTGCAAAGTGGTGCAACTTTTTTTTTGCAACTTGCGTGACCAAATAGACTATTCCAACATGTCTAGATGGGTATGTTTACACAATTCATGGTACTTTTTCACACCCAAACACACCGAACCACTCCAAGCTATGTTCAATCGACTCGATCCCTTAAGGGTCCAAAGTGCAAAAGGGAAAAAATATTTGATGGGATATTACTTGGAAACTGTGATGCTTACAAACTCTCCATTTGAGCCTACACGATCATGTTGGGCCCATATACAATAACCTCTCTCAGTTTTTATTATCTCAGAGTCATTTTCCCGTGGTGTCCAATTTTCACTTGATGGAAAAAGTGTCAAATGCAAGTAGCGTAAAGTTGCAAAGTGGTGCAACTTTCATTTTGCAACTCGTGTGACCAAATGGACTGTTCCAATGCATTTGGATGGGTAAGTTTATGCTAGACATGGTCCTCTTTCATGCACAAACATGCCAAATCGCTTTGAGCTACGTTCAATTGACTCAATCCCTTAAGGGTCCAAAGTGCAAAATGACAATAATCTTTGATGGGCTATTACTCAGAAACTGTGATGCTTACGAACTCTTCATATGAGCCTATGGGATCACGTTGGGCCCCTCTACAATAACCTCTCTCATTTTTTGTTATCTTGGAGATTTTTCCCGTGGTGTCTAGTTTTCACTTGATGGAAAAAGTGTCAAATGCATGCAGTGTAAAGTTGCAAAGTGGTGCAACTTTCATTCTGCAACTCGTGTGACAAAACGAACTATTCCAACGTGTTCGGATGGGTATGTTTACACTATGCATGGTCCTATTTTTCACCCAAACATGCTGAATCACTTCAAGATACGTTCAACCGGATCGATCCCTTAAGGGTCCAAAGTGCAAAAGGGTAGCAATCTTTGATGGGCTACAACTCAAAAACCGTGATGCTTACAAACTCTCCATATGAGCCTATAGGATCATGTTGGGTCCCTCTAAAATAACCTCTCTCAGTTTTTGTTATCTTAGAGTCATTTTACCGTGGTGTCTGGTTTTCACTTGATGGAAAAAGTGTCAAATGCATGCAGTGTAAAGTTGCAAATTGGTGCAACTTTCGTTCTACAACTCGTGTAACCAAACAAACTATTCCAACACATATGGATGGGTATGTTTACACTAGGAATGGTCCTCTTTTACACCGAAACATGCTGAATCACTTTGAGCTATGTTCAACTGGCTCGATCCCTTAAGGGTCCAAAGTGTAAAATGACTGCAATCTTTGACGGGCTATTATTCAGAAAACATGACGCTTATGAACTCTCCATCTGAGCCTATGGGATAATGTTGGGACCCTCTAAAATAACCCCTCTCTATTTTTTTATCTCAAAGTTATTTTCGTGTGGTGTCCAGTTTTCACTTGATGAAAAAAGTGTCAAATGCAAGCAATGTAAAGTTGCAAAGTGGTGCAACTTTCATTCTGCAACTCGTGTAACCAAACAAAATGTTCCAACGTATCCATATGGGTATGTTTATGCTAGGCATGGTCCTCTTTGACACCCAATATGCTGAATCACTCTGAGCCACATTCAACCGGCTCGATCCCTTAAGGGTCTAAAGTACAAAATGGCTGCAATATTTGACAAGCTATTATTCGAAAACCGTGACGCTTACATACGAACTCTCTATCTGAGCCTATGGGATCATGTTTCGATCCTCTACAATAACCTCTCTCATTTTTTGTTATCTTAAAGTTTTTTTCTCATGGTGTCCAGTTTTCACTTGATGGAAAAAATGTCAAATGCAAGCAGTGTAAAGTTGCAAAGTGGTACAACTTTCATTCTACAACTTGTATGACCAAACAAACTATTCTAACACATCAAAATAGGTATGTTTATGCTATTAATGGTCCTCTTTCACACCCAAACATCCCGAATCACTTTGAGCTACATTCAACCGACTCGATCCCTTATGATGGCATGCAAAACAATTGAAAAGAGAAACATTCACATGACAATTGAGATGTATGAGTTTTCCACACCAAAAGCATATTCTCATCCTCAAGTCTAGAAAGCACAAGAAATTTTTTAATTATCCTCCTTTCCCTTACAATAATATACAACCAATTATAAATGCGTACAATAGTGGAACTTGGAAACATTTTATTTTTCCTCAATTAACAACTTAGGTTGTGAAGCATTTTTTATTTTCATTTGAAATGATTTGCTATGCTTGAAAATTGGAGTCTAAGAGAAACAAGTGATACTCTCATGTACATTTATTATTTGGTGTGATAAATAAAGTTTTCACCCAAGTCCATTTCTTATTTGTATTATAAATTATAAAGCTTTCTCCCAAGTCCATTTCCTATACAAGAAATAATATTGCAAAAAGTTGACATATACATCTTTTGATGTGTTTATATGGTGATAGATCAAGAGCATAACAATTCATTCTGTACTGTGAGGATTATGCTATGAATTTTTTTAAAGAATATTCAAGATAAATGTTTGTATGATAATGTGTTAAGAAGTTAACTACTCATCATCTACTATGAATATTATGTTTTGAAAGTGTTGTGAAGATTATGTATCCTTTTCTTAATTGAGTTGTTCCAATCAAAAGATTAAATATACTAGAATCTTTTTATGAAACATTTCATGAAATACTAATTGAAAATGTGTTTTTTGCTTTTAGATAAAGCATTTGATGGAGCTCTTTGAATTAAACTGAATTGAGATATGTAAGAACAAGGGAGCATTAAGATATAAATTGCTTAAGGATCTTAAATAAGCCTTCTTACCAAATTTGAAAAAGCATGATAAGCCCATGGTTGAAAATTTTGTAGTCATCAAAGTGGGTACTAATTCTATATTATATAGATCATAATGCTTCTTTATCTTTAATATCTTCTAAGTTTGGCAATGGTTTCACCAAGTTGTGAAGGGTGAACTATTCTTTATTTAGTTATGCCTATGTGAGTTCATTTTCCTTATCTCCCATTGCAATTTTGGACGGATTATTACTTTCAAAGTATTGGGAATGATTTTCCTATTTTCTAGTTGGTAGTTGCCATTCTAGAAGACTCATCTCTTGATATATATATTATACTCATTCTTAATCAATTATCAAGTTAATAATCAGTGCATTTATTTATAGTTAATATTTTCTTTTCAATTTGTGCAATTTTGTAATTTGTAACTCTACTAGTATTCCTAGAAATATTGATGTTTTTTAGCATCAAATAATAAAGTTGTTTAGCATCAATCAATAAATATTAAAGACAAACCATGAAGGACATAAATGATCAATGCTAGGGATAACCAATTAATAAGTATACACGTGAATAAGTCAAACATACATGTGAATAAGGGAAGCACAATACACGTAAGCCTTGAAGTATGCACATGAATACATATTATACACAAATTAATACAAAATATATACATGAATACAAGGTATACATATGAAAACATGTAAGTCGCAAAGTATACATTGGAATACATGTAAGTCACAAAGTATACACGTAATTTGTAAAGTATACACTTGAATACATGTAACTCATATCTATTGAATTGTGGATTTATAATGCAAATATGGACACCATCGATAAAAAAGATTTGTATTAACCAAATGGCCATGTAGGAATACATAAATATATGTCGATATAAGCATAAAATATATACAAAATAGCCATATAGGCATAAAATGTCAAATATATGCAATACAAAATATGTACAAAAATGCCATATAGGCATACAAAAAGGGCTCTAGAATCAAAAGTCATTGCTCTCCATGCTCTCAAAATAAAATATTGCCCTTTTCTTGTCAATCGGATGGCGATAGGTCTATCACTCATTTATTTTGAGGTCAAGGACTACTCTTGGTGCTCCTAGGGTTTTGTTCTTGGTCAAGCCTTATCTGTTACAATAACAAGTAAAGACATTAATATGTAGAAATTACATTATAAAAAATGATATATTTAACAAAATAATCACTTACTGCCATCTGATGATCACTCTCCTTGATGGAAAGGTTCAAATTCCCATGCTAAGGAGTGTTGAATCCCTGCAGAAACCATCTAAAGAGAAATTAAACTACAAATCAATAATGGTTTAATTTTTCACTAACTAACAACTATAAAAATGAATGTAAATTGAAATTTAGTAATCTACCTCATACCTCCGTGAGAGGCATTGAGGAGTCTATAGCAGATGAAACACCAAGCTCCATTTCCCTATGAACATTTGGAGGTGTATCCGCTTCCAATATCTGAAAATAAAACAAAAAATTATTCAATCATGAAAACTACAATAGTGATGCACGTCATGGCTTATAATGTATGAGATAATGAACAAAATTTGAGTACTTATTAAACTATATATTTTTGACTATCATGCTTACTATTTTCCCTATCCATAGCTTGTTTGAAAGCATTTGTTTTTAGGCTTTTATCCATAGCAGCAAGGTGGTGATCCATTTGATAAAATGCTTTGGTAGACATGTACGATAACTATGGTAACATAGGGAAGGAAGTGAACTATTTGAAAAAATGCCTCAAAGAAATGGGGTCTCATGGTGATGGAATGCCATTAAAAAAAAATGTGTCATGTGGCATTCCATCACCATGAGACTGCATATCTTCAAGGCATTTTTTCAAACTACTCACTACCTTGATATGATATTGCTTACTATTATGCTTTACTAGATTTTTTCCAAGCATTCATAGTTTTTTGGAAAGAATCTATCTTAGGATTTTAGCCATAGCAGCAAGGAAGTGAGTAATTTAATTAAATTCTTTGGTAGACATGTATGAAAAATGTGGTAGCATAGAAAAGGTGGTGAGCTGTTTGAAAAAATACCTCAAAGAAATGTGGTCTCATGGTGATGGAATGCCATTCCATCACCATGAGACCTGCATTTCTTCGAGGTTTTTTTCAAACTACTCATCAGCCTTGTATATGCTATTGCTTTAATATTATGCTTGATAGATTTTTTTCCAAGCATCCAGTTTGTTGGAAAGCACCTTCTTTTAAGCTTTTAGCCATAGCAGCAAGGGAAGTTCAAGTAGTTTGATAAAAATGCTTTGGTAGACATGCAAAGAAAACATAGAAAGGCTTATGAGCTATTTGAAAATAATTAAAGAATGGGAGTCTCATGGTGATTGAACGTGGAATTCCATCACCATGAGACCACATTTCTTCGAGGATTTTTTTCAAAATACTCATTGCCTTGTCTATGTTATTGCTTACTATTATGCTTTGATAGATTTTTTCCAAGCATACGTAGTTTGTTGGAAAGCACCTAATTTAGGTTTTTAGCCATAGTAGCAAGGAAGTGAGTAGATTGATTAAATGCTTTGGTATATGTGTATGGAAAATGTGGTAGCATAGAAAAGGTGGTGAGTTGTTTGAAAAAATGCCTCAACGAAATGTGGTCTCATGGTGATGGAATGGCATTCCATTACTATGAGACCACATTTTGTTGAGGCATTTTTTCAAACTAATTACTGCCTTGTCTATGCTATTGTTTACTATTATGCTTTGATACATTTTTTCCAAGCATCCATAGTTTGTTGGAAAGCACCTTTTTTAGTCTTTTAGCCATAGCAGCAAGGAAGTTCAAGTAGTTTGATAAAATCCTTTGGTAGAAATGTATGGAAAATGTGGTAGCATAGAAAAGGCGATGAGTTGTTTGAAAAATGCCTTCTATGTGGGTCTCATGGTGATGTAACAGTCATTCCATCACCACGGTAGACCACATTTTGGAGGCATTTTTACAAACCAATCACCGCCTTGTCTATGCCATTGCTTACTATTATTCTTTGATAGATTTTTCCAAGAAACCCATAGTTTCTCGAAAGTACCTTTTTGTAGGCTTCTCTTTAGCCATATCACAAGGAAGGAACTATTTGATAAAATACTTTGGTGTAGACATGTATGGAAAATGTGGTAGCATAGAAAAGGTGGTGAAATTTTTGAAAAAAATCCTCAAAAAAATTGGGTCTCATGGTGATGGACATCACCATGAGACCACATTTCTTTGAGGCATTTTTTCAAACAACTCAATGCCTTGTCTATGCTATTGCTTACTATTATTCTTTTGTATATTTATTTCAAGAATCCATAGCATAGACAAGGCAGTGAACTGTTTGAAAAGATGCCTCAATAAAAAGTGGTCTCATGGAATTCCATGACAAGCAAATGCAATTGGCAGCTGCTCCTAGTTATTACTTATGCTATGTGAAGTAATTGCATCACTGCTTATGTTGACTTTCTAAACAACTATATTGTAGTTGAAATTTTGTCATCTATCAAAATCTAGTTATTAGTTATGGAATGTGAAGTAATGCTTTGAGTTTGAAATATGTGCAATGCAATGTAATCAATGATATTAATATAAGCTACATAAATCTATTAAGTACAATTCATTAGTTAAACTCTTTATTCTATTCCCTGCGTAAAGGTTTGTCTAACCCCACTGGCACTGGGAGGTGTTCCCATGAAACCTCCAATATTAGCCTATTCAACATCCAAAATTAGATATTAGAATACCATTCATATTACAATGATATTAACATGTAATAAATTAATAATTGTTTACTAGTTACATACCTCAATGATAGATGCAGTGGAGTAATAAGTAGGTGTAGCGCCGGTGTATCTAGTATCAACATTGTGACCCTGAAATTTTATTTTAATCATAAAAATGAATTAGTTAATCTTGCATTTCAAAAATAAAATTTAATAAATTAAATTCAATGAACATGCTAACATTTACCTGAGTATCGATGCCATAAGCCTCATTCAAAATTTCAGCCACCCTCGCCATCTTCGTAGCTGCAGACATATCCTATGTAGTAGCCTCCTCAGTGTCGGTGTAGTCATATGTACAAGTCACCCCGAAAACCTAACACGAATGGGGTGGAAGCCTGCCCCTCGAAGACTCCCCTCGATGGCACTGTACTATAGGATGGGCATGCTGGATGACACTCTGGGTCAAAGAGGTGATAGCCTACAAAGTTTCTACCTCGACACTCTCCTTCACAATGGAAGGGATAACAATGTCCTCATGATTCAGCCTAGCGAGAGCTTGTATCATGCCACCTAGGATCCTATCGTGCACTGGGTCTATCTTGAGCTGACCCCCCACCTCTCCCCTGGAAGTCCCTCATCAAAATAATTTGGGATTTTTTTTAGGATGAACTCACAGTATAGTTTCCTTAGGAAATATTGTGGGACTTCACAATTGTTGCATGGTGGGTAATAAAAAACCATGTACCACCTATCCCAAAAAAAGTTCCTAATCCCTTGGTGGTGGCACCAATGGATAGGAAACCTCTTTGCATTGATGTCAAGATTTTGATTTGTGCATGGGTTGGTGAATAATGAGCACAAATATAATTTTGTAATCTTTTCATCTTTTACTTCTTTAGATGATAATTTATTCTGGTAAAAATTCCTAGCCGCTTGTCTCCTATCTTTCCAACCACTTAATTGTTTGTTGATTGCATCTACATGTTTTAACATTTCTTTAAGTGAATTTTCAAGTTTTCTTCTCTCCATGGTTGAACCTGCTGAATCGTTCAACCTCGTGATTAACTCAATTTGTTTTTTATTGTTTTCAATTACCCCCATTAAATTTTGTTGAGTGCCAAGAGGATGTTGAGGGATTGGTGGAGGAGATTTTTGTTGTGGTTGTTGAACTTGAGGATTTTGTTCATGTTGTTGTTGCTCTAGTTGTTGAGGATTCTCAAAAGGGTTTTGAAGAGGGTTTCCAAGATCACTATCATTTCCTACAAATTCAACAAATGAATATAAAAAGCAACCTAAAACTAACAAATTCACAACAAAAAATAAACAATCCTTACCTATTTGACCTCCCCGTCGACGTGGCAACATCCTAGTGACAAAATAGCAACAAATTGATGAAAAAAATGCAATATTGTCTCCTCCTGGAATGCAAGCACACAAGAGAATAGTTTTTGGCCGTGGGCAATAGAAAAAATAGTTAACATAAAAATGAATTCAATTTTTTTTTTTTTAATAACTCATTATGCAAGCGTGGAATAGGCTCGGTGTGGTCGAGCCTTAGGCTTGACACACCAAGCCATAACACGAGCGCATTATAATGTGCTCGCGTTATAGCCTATTCAAAGTATTTTTAAATTTTGGCCACAATTTGTCCCCCCATCTTTTTGCACCCACCCAAGGGTTGGGTCCCTAAGCTTTTTTCTGACTTGAAACCCATAGCAAAAATTGGGCCAAAAATTAAATTTTAAAGAATGGGGTCCCATTCTAGAAACGAGATCTTGTATCCTAAACATTATCCCATTTAGCTTTTTTCATATTTCGAATGATCCAAAAGAAAACGGGATCTAGTTTTGAAAAATGCAAATAGGATCCCACTTGCTTTAAAACCATTTTTTAATCTTTATTGATAACGAATTACCAATGATTTCTTGCAACTTGACATTTTTTACTGTATGACCGCCATCGACTTATTCTACATATTTTTATTGATTCTTGTCTTCTACATGCTCTTTACATGTAATTTTTATTCAATTTTGAAAGGATTCAACCATTGGGACAATTTTGGAGTGGAATTGTGTTCATTATCTAGTCATTTTGAAGAGGAATAATAAAAGACTTATTATTCAAATTCATTTGTACTACAAAATTTGGTAATCATGGGATCAAAGTGTCACCAAAAGAGGAATGATAGGAAGGTCATGAATCCTGAAGAAATTGAAGCAATGAGAGAAAATGAGGAAAAATGATAAAGAGATAGAAGAATGAGGATTCATGAAATGAATAATATTGAAGCATTTGGTTCCATGATTATTGAAGAGAAGAACATTGAAGATACCATGGAGGATGGGATAGATGTAGATGATGCAAATTTGTAAGAGGTGAATGTGGAAGATAATACGTTATAGAAACTAATCTTGGTATGTCTTCAAATCCACCTTTTAATGATATGGAGAATGTGACAATAGACACAAATCTAGGTATGTCTTCAAATCCACCTTTGAATGATATGGAAAATGTGATTATAGATGGTATTTGTATTGATGATTTACAAGAACCTAGATATACCAATGTTGAGATTAATTCTATTTGTAAACAAGTTGTAAATGTTGAATAAGAAAATTAAGAGGGGGGTGAATCAGTTGTAGCAAAATTAAACCTTTAAATAATTCATCAAAACTAATCCTTAACACTGCTTAACGGATTAAACATTAAGTGCAAGTGCAAAAACTGAAAATTATCACACAAACACAACACCAAATTTACATGGAAAACCCAATAAGGGAAAAACCACAACGAGGATTAACTCACACCACATAGAATATCAAAACTGATTACAAAAGGCTCACTACCAAAACAAGGACTCATTGTCCGGATTAAGACTCACTGTCTAATAGGGCTAACAACCCGAAGGGCTCACTGCCACAGAGATACAAAGAAGATAGAAGAGATATGTTACAGAGAGAAGAAAATCTCAATGCAATAGAGAAATCCACCACAATTTTCTCAACCACTAGTAGAAATTCATGAATAATAGAGTACACCTTCAGTTCACTACATCTAGAAACTCAACATCTAGGCTTCACACTGATCTACCACACTCACATCACACACATTCACTGAT
The DNA here is from genome assembly GCA_007258455.2 of Sequoia sempervirens. Lineage (NCBI taxonomy): Eukaryota > Viridiplantae > Streptophyta > Pinopsida > Cupressales > Cupressaceae > Sequoia > Sequoia sempervirens. The sequence continues at coordinate 110,827,814 of VDFB02000017.1, read as the reverse complement.
TCACATCAATCTCGCATCTATCTTCCGTATTTCTTTGCACTTATCTCTCTTTGTACATCATTTCACCACTAACTCATCCTACATTTATATCATCTTCTACTTTGAAACATATCCAAAGTTGACCATCCAACATTAAATTCAAATTAGGTCGACGCAAAAACATCCTAGGGTGGAATTAGAATGAGGGTGACCCAAACACACACATAGAACAATTAAGCACGAACCTTCTAGATACCAAAATTATCTTCAATACAATATAACAACTCAAATATAGAACCAAAAGTCATAATAGTTTAACAAAGAGAAATCTAGACCAACAACTTTTCTCTCGGACTTCAACCAACACACATAAAACCACAGCTCAGAATTGGTGAACATAAATCACACTGTACAATGAATCAGGAGCCAAAAATCTGGATATAACAGCTTCCACCAACTATGACCAACATATTTGAACCACACAAACATAGGAGAAAATCCTGGAGCAAAACCCGAAGCAATCATTGAACACGTGCAAATTTTTCTCAATATCCTCAACATGAACAACCAATAACCTGCAACCATGACATCAATGACAATAGCAAATGGTTGATAACCAATTGACCAGTTGACATCAATGACAACACCTTCATTCTTTTCCATTCTTGCAACAATCTCCCCCTTTGTCATTGATGGAAACGCATGATGTGAAAAACCATCCATCCCAAACTTATTCAACATCTCTTTTACATACTTAGACTGTGAAATAAAATTCCTCTCTATTTGATTAATTTGTAGCCCAAGAAAGAAATTTATCTCTCCAAACATAGACATTTCAAATTCTTTTTGAATCTCTTCGACAAACAACTTACATAGTTTTATTTCCTCCAAAAATAATGTCATCAACATATACAACTACAATCAAGATTTTATCATTTTCAATTTTAAAATATAGATTATTATTTGCCATACCTTTTTTGAAACCTTGCTGAATCAAATACCTATCTAACCTTGCATACCAAGCTCTAGGAGCTTGCTTCAATCCATATAAAGCTTTCTTCAATATGCACACCATATTCAGTTGATCTAACAATTGAAATCCTTCTGGTTGTTCCATGTAGACCTCTTCTTCTAGCTCACGATTAAAAAATGCAGACTTGACATCAATCTGATACACCTTGAAATATTTATGAGTAGGAAATGCTAAGAACATACTTATAGCATTATTTCTACTAGAGAGAAAGTCTCCTCAAAATCTATGCCTTCTACTTGTGAGTATCCTTTACACACAAGCCTTTCTTTGTTTCTATGAGACAAGGAAGTGTCAGGTGTTGGAAACTCAAGGGTAGGAAACTAAGAGGGGGGGTGAATCAGTTGTCATTGAATCTCAAACTTATTCAACTTATTAACCTTAATTTTAGATCTGATCATTAATCATGAAAGCATAAATGAACAACACATCAAAAGCACACATAACACCAATATTTTTTATGTGGAAAGCCTGTTAGGGGAAAAACCACGATGGAGGTCAATCCACAAGATTATACCTTGTTAAAAGTATAAGGAAATATGAATGGGGAATGCACATGCATTCAGGTACACTGCCTAGAGCTCACTGCTCAAATACAACAAGGCTTACTGACCAAGGAAGACACACTATCTTATAGAAAGATTCAAATTAAAACCATCTGGATTTGAACTGAGAAAATAACATTTGCTAATGCCTGGTTACAGTTTCGATTAAGCACATGAACACTTCTTTACTCTTCTTCACTCTCTGCTTTGCCTTCAAATGATCTGAACTTTATTCACACATAGGACTCATACACTTTGCATTCACACCCACACTCATGCCTTCAAATGATAAAAAATCACTCTTATATACCTGCAACAAGAAATTACATCGCTATAAGTTAGCCACAAAAAGATAATAAAATAATTACAAGCAGTCGACCCAAAACAAATAAAGATTATTCATGCGAATCAACCAAGGTTGGACATAAAATAGTGTAGAACAAAAAAAAAATCTCCAACATGAAAACACTTTGATTAATTTATCCTCGAAGATCCACAACACACTTCAACACCTTGTCGGCCAAGAACATGAAAAACATGAATACACAAGAGAAAATATTGGATCATGAGCACAACGATCAATATAGACAAGCCAAAAAGATAGAGAACAAACTAGAAACATCCACAAGCATCATGAAACACCAGAGAAGCATCTGCAACAATTGAACTTACTAAAATCATAGAATCTTCAATTAGGAACACTAATTGAAGCGACATAAAAACTGTCAGAATGAAAATCACCATAACTCAATCAACTCTTCATGCGGATCTCTAAAATTCAACATGGATAAACTAGACATACTCAACAAGAAACCCTTTAGACCACAACCTCAGAAGAGAAATGTACTGAACACACCGACATAAAGAACTTCACTTCACCACTGAAAACTTGTAGCACTTCTTATTACAATTTTCTCAATATCCTCGACATATACAACTTCTAATGCAACAATGCTAATAGTGTTGACATCAATGAAAACCATATATCAAAAACACAACCAAAACATCCAACAATCTCCCCCTTTGGCATTGACGCCAACACATGATGTGAAAAATACCATCAACACAACTACGCTTACTTCTTCCTTTAAGTCCTGACTATTCTTTCCTCACATGATCTTCTCCCCAGATAATCAATAGTTTGTTTTTCACATTACTCTTCTCCCCCTTTGACATCAATGGAAAAGATATCTTCAATACAAGCTCTGAACCACATCTAAACTTCTGAACATCTGACTACTCCCCCTGAGTAGCAACCACCACAACATCAATCCAGATCAAAATATGATCATGAAATGCACAGATTGATGCAATGCAATGCATCCTTAGTTTGGATTAGGAGGGGTAATCACCCCTAACTTCCCTCTGAGATACTCAAAAGTATCTTTAGGCAACGACTTTGTAAAGATATCTACAATTTGCTCCTTAGTAGGCACATACTCCAATCCGACTTCCTTTTCACTTACCTTCTCCCTCAAAAAGTGAAATTTTATAGATATATGCTTGGTCTTTGAATGCAGTACCATATTCTTAGAAATGTTAATAGCACTTGAGTTATCATAGAATATAACAATAGGCTCATCATACACAACTCTAATATCCTTTAACATCTATTTCATCCACAGTACTTGAGTACAATTATTAGCAACAACAATGTATTATGCCTCTGCAGTAGATAAAGAAATAGCATTCTGCTTCTTACTCAACCATGAAATCAACTTCTTTCCCAAAAAAATTCTCCACCACTAGTAATTTTCCTGTCATTCACATCTCCTTCCTAATCAAAATTAGTAAAGGCACTCAAATTAATATCATCATCTTTAGGATAACATAGACCAAAATTAATTGTCTCTTTCAAGTATTTGAAAATTCTCTTCACAACAGTCACATGATATTCTTTAGGATCAACTTGAAATCTAGCAACAAAACATACAACATTCATGATATTAGGCCTAGTTTGAGTCAAATAAAGCAATCCACCAATCATTGATATATATCTTGTCTGATTTTCCTTTGGAGAATCATCATTAGTTGTCAACTTGCATCCAGTCACCATGTGTGTGTACCAACAGGCTTTGAATCTTCCATACTAAATTTCTTCAACAATTCCTTCACATACTTGGACTGAGATATAAAAATACCTTTATCTAACTGAGTAATTTGCAATCCCAAGAAGAATTTCATCTCTCCAATCATTGACATCTCAAATTCATTATGCATCTCATTAGAAAAATTCATGCACAAGCTATCATCTCCTCCAAATATGATATCATCAACAAAAAATTCCACAATCAAATCTTTATCATCATTCTTGAAATATAGATTACTATCAGTAGTACCTTTGTTAAATGCAAGTTTCACCAAGCACTTATCCAATCTGGCATACCATGCTCTAGGGGCTTGCTTAAGACCATACAATGCTTTCTTTAATTGACACACCATATATTCTTGATCAGTCAACTGGAATCCATCAGGTTGCTCAACATATACCTCTTCTTCCAATTCGCCATTTAGAAAAGTAGACTTGACATCCATTTGATAAACCTTGTAGTCTTTACAAGAAACATAAGCAAGAAACAATCTCACAACTTCAATTCTAGCAACGAGGGCAAAGGTTTCTTCAAAATCAATACCTTCCATTTGAGAATATACCTTACAAAATTAGTTTGATTTGTTTCTAACCACTTCACCTTGTTCATTCAATTTGTTTCTAAAGAACCATTTAGTTCCAATTACATTCTTATCCTTAAGCATGGGAACAAGAATCCATGTATCATTCTTCTCAATTTGTTGCAGTTCATCTTTCATTGCTTCAACCCAATGCTCATCTTTGCATGCTTCATTCACATTGTTAGGCTCAGTCTTTGAAATCAAACAATACTCTTCTGCAATTTTTCTCCTAGTTTGGACACCTTTGTTCTTATCACCTATGATCTGATTCTCTGAATGATTCAATTTCACATACCTCATAGTCTTCTTAGAATGTTCTTCAACTTCAAGCTCTTTTGATCTCTCTTTTGTTCTTACATTAGTTTCTCCTTCTTCTTGATTTTCTTGATTCACCAGAATGATTTGAACTTGACTTGCAGTCTGACCTTGCTTTCCTTTGCTTGTACTGTCATTCTGATAATCAAAATTATATCCACAGGTTCTGGATAGTGCAGGTATGTCTTCATCAACCTTAACATTTGCACTTTCAACCATTTTCTTCAATATTTTGTTGTAACATCGGTAGGCCTTACTTTTAGTAGCATAACCTAGAAAGATTCCTTCATCACTCCTAGCATCAAAATTTCCTATTTATTCATCTCTTTTGATATAACACTTGCTTCCAAAGATTTTGAAATATCTAACAGTAGGCTTTTGACCAGTCCATAGTTTAAAAGGGGTCTTACCAGTATCTCCTTTGATTTGTACCTAGTTAAGTGTGTACACAACAATGCTCACAACTTCTCTCCAGTAGATATGAGACACATTTCCTTCTAAAATCATGGTTCTAGCCACATCTAGAACTGTTCTGTTCTTCCTTTCCACAACTCCATTCTATTGAGGGGTCCATGGTGTAGATAAATGTCTCTTTATTCCATGCTCTTCACAAAAAGAATTAAACTCACCGGAAGTGAATTCACCACCTCTATATGATCTTAGACACTTAATCCTCAAACTAGTCTCTATCTCAACCATAGCCTTAAAGATCTTGAACTTTTCTAGAGCTTCAGATTTCTCCCTTAAGAAAGTAGCCCACATCATCCTTGAATAATCATCAATAAGCAACATGAAGTACCTGTAACCTTGTAAACTTCTAGTTCTAGCAGGACCATATAAATCAATATGCACAAGTTCCAACAATCCATTTGAATTTTTCTATTTACTTCAAAATGAAATTCTTGTTTGCTTTCCTAACTGACATTGTTTGCATATGGAATTAGTAGGTTTCATTAGATTAGGAAGATCTCTGAAAACCTTAGTGGAACTTATCTTGGCAATGTTATCAAAGTTAACATGACACATTCTCCTATGCCATAACCAACTCTCATCAACTTGAGCAATCAAACAAATTTTACTAGCAACATTTAGATGAAAGATATTACCTTTTGTTTGTGTACCTGATGCAATCACATTTCTAGAATTTCCCAATATTTTGCACTTACCATCCATGAACTGAAGATTGTATCCCTTATCAACCATTTGACCAACACTCAAAAGATTATGCTTCAAACCTTCAACATACAAGACACCATCAATGTTATGCTTACCATCAAGAGAAATGTATCCTCTTCCATAGATTACACTAGCTGTGTTATCACCAAATCTCACAATACCACCATAATACTTATCCAAATTCACAAACTTACTTTTATCTCCTGTCATATGATGAGAACAACCACTGTCAATTACCCATTCATCTTTCTCTTCAACTCAAGTAGCTATGGATTTCTCCACATTTGTACAACTAGTAGGTTCAGTAGACACATGATTATTTTCCTTGATAGCAATAAACACAAATTCATCTTCACTTGCATTTCCTCTATCAGATTCATCATCTGTTACACCTTCATCAACAACATAGTAACATTTCTTTTAGAATTTAGGCTTTTTAAATCTTGTCTTGGAAACTCTCTCAGGACACCTTGATGCAAAATGACCTATCTTATTGCAAGAGAAACATTTAATAAGAAATTTTCCCTTATACTTACCTTGTCCTCTGGTTTCTCTTTTCACAATCAATGCTTCAAGTTCTTCAAGCTCTCTTTCTTCTTCATCCAGTTGTTTCATTTCATCCTCATACTTGAATGTATTTCTTGATGAACTTTCACCCGGATAATATCTCTGTCTATCTCTTCCAAAAGTAGTAGCCTTAAATGTAGATTCAACCTTAGGAAGGGCATCACCAAATTCACTCAACTCAAAAGTAGTAAGCCTACCAATCAACATATCTCTATTACATGTAATGCTCCAATAGGGTTTACCAATGCATCTCATATGGCACTCCATTCGAGCTTTCCACAAAGAATAATTTGTTCCATCAAATCTAGGACTATCCTTCTTACAATTCGCCATCCCGGATCACCTCAAGCTGTTAAACTTCTTCCAAGGAACCAAAAGCTCTGATACCAATTGTTGGCAACTCAAGGGAAGTCAACTGAGAGGGGGGGTGAATTAGTTGTCACCGAATCTCAAACTTATTCAACTTATTAACCTTAATTGCAGATCTGATCATTAATGATGAAAGCATAAATGAACAACACATCAGAAGCACACATAACACCAAGATTTTTTACGCGGAAACCATGTTAGGGGAAAAATCATGATGGAGGTCAATCCACAAGATTATACCTTGTTAAAAGTATAAGGAAATATGAATGGGGAATGCACATGCATTCAGGCACACTGCCTAGAGCTCACTGCTCAAATACAACAAGGCTTACTATCCAAGGAAGACACACTGTCTTACAGAAAGATTCATATTAAAACCATCCAGATTTGAACTAAGAAAATAACACCTGTTAATGCCTGGTTATAGTTTGGTTAGGCACATGAACACTTCTTCACTCTTCTTCACTCTTCTTCACTCTCTGCTATGCCTTCGAATGATCTAAACTTTATTCACACATAAGACTCATACACTTCGCATTCCACCCACACTCATGCCTTCAAATGATAAAACAATCACTCTTATATATCCGCAACAAGAAATTACATCGCTATAAGTTGGCCACAAAAAGATAATAAAATAATTACAAGCAGTCGGCCCAAAACAAATAAAGATTATTCATGCGAATCAACCAAGGTTGGCCATAACATAGTGAAGACCGAAATGGATGAAAAATGATGCAAGCTAAGTTAACATGATTTTATACTAAAAATGAACTAATTATGCAATTGCTAAGCTAATCTAAGCTAATTCTAAGCTAAAAGATGGAAACCCTAATTCATATACAAACTAAGATGGATGCATGGAAGCCATTAATGGATGCTTTAAGCTATTATGCAATTAGAAATAAACTAAAACAAGCTAAAAGTGAGTAAAAAGTGAGTGTGGATGTAAGTGAGTTCAACAACATAAGTTTGCAATTGAAAGATGGATCCATTTGTCTCCAAATAGTGCTTTATTTATAGGAGAGAAAATGAGAAATGGAGGGTTGATATTGAAAAGATTAATCAACGGTCAAAGATGAAGGAGATGAAATGCATGGATCATGGATTCCTCACTGCACGGTCAGAAATGCATGATGGGATTTAATCAAGGGTCTATGATTTGTCTAAAACAAACACACATTACACTTTGACTTAGTTCTGCTACAAGTCAAAGGTAACTTGTCTAAAAGGTTAAAGGTTAAAACTCTGCTTTAAGAAGCCAAGCAGTTATCCTTTCAAATGATATGAGGAATGCTGAATATTCTTTGGAATATTCATTTGGGCAGTGATAAACCCATTTTACAAACAAGAAACCTTTAATTGTGCAAAAGGGATAAAGGAATATTCCATGGGAATATCCCCTTTTAGAGGAAAATTAGTTTAATTGCTAATTAAACAAGGTTTAATCATGCAATTAGGGGATTTGGAGGAATAAAGTGATATTTATTAAATAATTTAATAAATGGGGGGGGGAGAGAGATGAAATGATATTTAATTAAATAACTTAAGGTTATTTAATTAAATAAGTTGACTTAGGGAATTAAATTAAATGTTTTGATTTATTTAATTTAATAGGATGAAATTTTAGTGTGAAGGGGTATGAATTAACCCAATTTTGATGAATTAGGTTAATGGATGAAAATGATGCAATTAATTAAATAGCTAGGCTAATTTAATGAATTAAGAAAAAATAAGATGGGTTTAAAGAGGAAATGATGTTAGTAAATCTATTTTGAATGTATGATATCATTTAGGAAATTTTTTAGTTTCTACATTTTGCTCCTATTTGAAGCGAGGTACTTGTTGCTTCGGTTCAAAGAATAACGCTCTTTGGATTAAAATTGTTGTTTAAATTAAAAAATATATATATTTTTTGATTTTTTAGATGCCCCACTGTTGAAGGTTTTTAGATGCCCCACTATTGAAGGATAAAGCTGATTCTTTGCCCCCTCGAGAAATTGGGCGAAAATTTTGAATTTTGGGTTGATTTCTTGATAAAGGTTAAAAGTTGCCCCAGGGGTCCAGAAAGGCTCCAAGATGCAAGAATTATGCCAAAAATACAAAAAATAATGCAAAATAAGGTCTAGATTGGAAAAATTGGTGAAAATGATGACAAACCCTATCTTGAAGGTGAAATTAGGGAAAAAAACCCTAATTTTCTAGCATAAATAAGCCAAGAAGGGTCACTTTCAATTCATTTGTGCATTCACACTTGAGAGATTCTTGCTATTTTGAGCTCTGAACCTCTAATGAAATGGCACAACAAGAGCTTCCTAGGCACATCTCCAACTGAGTTTGAGAGTTCCAGTGGCTTCTAGGCGCATGACCATTGGTATGTAACTCCAAACTTGATTTGAAATTTGACTTTTGGATGCATTTATTACACTTTGAAATTTAAACTTTGGTGGCGTTGTTATATAGTGATGCCCAAATTGAAATCGACGATGCTGAAATGAATTATAGTGACGCATATGTGTATGACGATGCTAATTGAGATTTAAAATTAGGGTTTCTAATTTTTAAAGGCGATGCATACTTGTATAGCGATGCTTCTGTTGATTTAGAAATTAGGGTTAGGGTTTTCCAAAGATTAAATAGTGATGCTCGTGTGTTTGGCGATGCATGTTGTGATTTGTAATTTTAAATGATTTTGGGTGTCACAATTTGAAATTTAAATATAGTGATGCTAATGTGATTTTTGAGCTATAAATTTCAAATTGATTCAAATTTCCTCGATTTCCTGATGTTGTGCACTTCATGGATGCAGGAGGTCATTCCACCGCTGATGTCATGAGAGCATAGACCCACCGTGTTGGAGAGATTGAGTGATTTGTTAGAATTATGCCAAGATCACATGGGAGAGATCGACCTTTGGTATGTTGCATATGCACTCATCATTCAGACACATCTTGCTACAATGACTGCTCTGTACGAGAGATGGCACAATGAGACCTCGTCTTTCCACCTTGCGATAGGCAAGGTGACAATGACCTTGGAGGATGTTTGGTAGATCCTTCATTTTCTAATTCATGATGATCAAGTGATCTATGATGTTGATTCTAGATTTGATGCCTGTCACGAGGTGATGGAGCTTGAGGACATCACCTTGGTGACATCATAGATTGACCTTGAGATGTATAGAGGTCATGTACCCACTTTCAAATTGATCATTGCAACCATTATTTCAGGTTTGGTTGCTCCTAATAGATGCAACAAAGGGTTTAGCCCAGGATGGGTCTTGGCATGGCATCAAATGCTCTATAGGAGGAAACTCTTTGCATGAGGGCTTGTGATGCTGGCCTCTCTGTATCATGTTATACATGATTGTTTTATTATGATGGGAGAGCCATTGGTGCAGGGGTGACTTTGATACACATTTGGGTATGGGAGCATATCACTGTGCTCTGACCTATTGTTTAGATGGTATATGTTGAGCCAATGATCTTGTGATCTGGCAGTATAGAGGTGCTATTACCCTAAGTCACACCAAACATATTAGGCTCCTGTGTTGGTGATAGGTCATTGATGGTATGACAATTTTTCATTGGCACCCATGGCTACAAATGCCACCATGGTTTGATGATGTGCAACCGTTATACTTCTCTAGGTGGACTTAATACATATAGGGTCACGAGCACACTATTATTGAGTGATATTTACCAGAAAGGGTGGCTTGGCAGTTTGGGGAGGTCCAGGACAAACCAGATGATGGTTACAGGGCCATTTTTGCTAGGTAGGCTAGAGAGGTTCCCACATGGGGATCAACCATTCCAGCTCTCGAGGTAGCCGAGAGCTTTAGATAGTTAGTGGCTCAACCTTGGGCCTATGATCAGGGTCAGGCGGTAGCATAGACTATGCCTACATATGATGCTTGGTTTGCACCTCCGCGATGTTTGACGGATCTAGCGAGCGATCCTCCGTGAGGGAGACCAAAAGGAAGAGGACATGTAGCTAGGATGGCCAGGATGGTTAGGTTCTAGGGGTTTTTCAAATTAGACAACAATTTCCTCAGTAGTAGGGTGGAAAACAAGGACCATAACATTAGGTAGCACCACCACTACCACCACCAGATGCTAGAGTTGTACAAATTCAATAGCTGCAGCAGCAGGTGCAGAATTTGACTACTGAGCAGTATCAGGCCCACCAGTAGATTTTGGGTATTACTATTGAGTGAGACCAGGCACGAAAATAGCTGGTTTCCATTACGACCAAGAGAGACTAGGTGTTACGGCAAGTACATACCATGACTACAGAGAGAGACCAGGAGGTTGCTCGACATCAGTAGATAGAGGCTATGATGGTGGCCACTCATGGTAGGATAGTTTTGGTGAGGTTGAACATAGAGGCCATTACGAAGACTGCATATTATAGGAAAGATTATCACTGAGATGTATTGCAGGCACTTAGACAACCTGATTTTTTGCAGCGCAGTGATGCACGACCGAAAGCAAAGGATCAACTTGAGAGGTAGGTCGGAGAGGGTAGTAGCCATCAGGGCTAGCCTTCGATGTACATACACTTTTTGATTTTGTTGCCCAATTTTTTTTATCACAGATATACATTCATGGAATCCTTTATGATAGCCTAGTGGATATTGTACTTTTGATCATTATACATACACTGATCCATATTTTGTACCATGACATTCATTTTTTGATATATATGATACAAATACAAATGATTCATGATGTGTTCATCTTATTTCATTCTTATGAATGCATATGATATGAGATGCTTATAGTTGATGATGTATGGATGGACCTTACTTATGCCTATATGATATGCGATGATCATGATATGATATGGATGAAATGTTGTGTTTTTTTTTCAGTATCTTTTCATGATATGTAATGGAATGAATGATATGTGATGCAAATGTTATGGATGTAAATGATGTGGATCCATTTCTTGTAGTGTATTTTCTATGCATTTTATGAGATGATTATGTATGCATATGGATGTATGGATGCAAATGCTTATGATATGCAATGATTTAAGATGCTTAGAATATAAAATCTATATTATTTATCACAACTCAAATGATAATGTAGAATGTATGATGTGATATGCTATGATTATGCCAATGGATGCTATTATTATGAAATTTATGTATACTGATGGTTTGTGGATGCATGGTGGATGCATTGATGATGTTTTTGTTGACTGTCATGATACGAGGTTAGCACAGAGAAGATAGAAGAATAAATAATGAATGACCATTGATTTCAATGATTGCTTCAAAAGATCCAACAAGTTCTTGATCCATCAAGACTTTATTAGAGATGGTGACGAGACAATGCAAAATGAGAATGAAATGCAGGATGATGAGATGCTCATACTTCGGGATTGGGATTTTCCATCGTTCCTTATTGTTTGATATAACACATAGACACGATGCATCAATGTATTGATAACCAAGATGGCATTGTATGTAGTGTAATGGAATTTGATTTGACAAACAGATAAGATAGTTCTTGTTCACACCTTGACATATGGAAACCTTGTTGGAATGCAAGTTAGAAAATTTGAATATATTGGACCAATGCATATGAAATAGTAAAAAACATACCCTAAATGACCTTCCTACACACAACTAAGCAAGTATGCACCAAAATTATTTTACAAGATTACCCACAAGCACAAAAAATGAAAGATAATGATCGATTCCCCATACCTTTCTCTCTAAATCATTTTGATAGAAATCATCGAGAGGTCCTCGGAATGGATCATTTAAGATAAATCATAAGAAAAGATCAAAGACAAACAACCAATGTTATCTATATCTCTTGCCTAGTTTAAGTTTAGCTAAGGAGATATCTGATACTAATGTCCATTACAGGAAGGATACATCCTAGGACATGTTGATTAGAGGTTGTTTGATGTTTGGGTGATGATGCTAAGATGAGCCACTGATATAAACTTCATTGACTTATTTACCTATGATTTAGACTTTAGATTTTGACACTCAGGTTCACACTTTATGATTTACTATGCTTGTTTTCTACTTGTTTCACGAAAGGTTGAAGGTGACAATCAATTTATTATGGGTGAAGGTTTATTGCGGGTGAAAGCGAGATGGGATGGGTGGTTTTGGATTTTCTAGAATATTTCAATGTTTTTGGTAATTTAAAATGTTTTGAGGATGTTTTTGGTCTTTTTGAAAGTTTATGTGGATGTTTAGGATTTTTAGATTATTTGAGGTTGTTTAGGGTTTTCTAAGATATTTGAGGCTTTTTAGGGATTTTGAATATTTTCTATTGTTTTTGGATTTTCCATTTTCAAATGTTTTTATGTTTTCTAAATATTTAGATGTTTTTGGTTTTTAAGAGTTTTACAAATGTTTTTGGATTTTTTGAGTTATCTGGATCTTTTGAGATTTTCAAAGATTTTACAACCAAGAACCTAACCTAAAGACCTATCCTAGGGGTGTCAGGGGTTGATCAAAGATAAGCCTTTCCTACTTTATACACGAAAAGACCATGTAGTTCAACTAACTCGACCTATTAACAAAATGAAGATATGAACAATGATGGGAAAGTTAGTTTATTATGGAAAACTCCTAAAGGACTGACCTAAGGTGTCTCGGGGGCACATCAATGATGGCCTTACCTACGTTCAAGCTCATAGACAACGTAGTTTGACAAGGGGTTCTGCTTTTTGGATTTTCGATATTTTTGACCTTTTTAGGGATTTTGATGTTTTTCTGGATGTTTTGGATTTTTCCTTTACAAATTTATGAATGTTTTTGGATTTTAGTTGTATAGGATTTTTCTGAATGTTTTTGGGATTTTTTGATGAATGTTTTATGAATGTTTTTGGTGTTTTTTGATAATATTTCCGATGACCTCAAGATATACAAGAACCCAATATGACCCATAACAAAATGCCCCCAGTGTGACATGTTATACCACTTCGATAAAGGGAGGATAGACTGACCTTTGGAATATGCCAAGTAGTGCTAAAGGGTTCATGATACCTCATAGTGTCAAGCTATGCTAAGGATGTGGATGAGCGATGGATGAATAGCGGTGCAAAGAATAATAGGACAAAAGAGCCAAAGAGTAGATGGAGGTGCTTTATTTATGTAAGGTGCTTGTTTGCCAGGTTTTCACCAAGGTACTTGCCCAAAGTGCCACCAAAGTGGTTTTCACTAGAGGATGATTTTTTTCTTTACTTCTTCAATCCTTTTTCTCATTTTTTTGGATTTTGATCATTTTTTGATTTTTTTGTACTTTCAAATTTTATACCCTTCAAGACTAGGCATAAAACTTTTTGAGATGCAAGCTATTAGTTAGCTCCTGTAAGGGTTCTCCTTTAGGGGTTGATAGTTGGTATACTCCTAATCCATAGCTTGTTGTGATGACAAAGGGACCTAACCAATTAGGTTCAAACTTTCCTTTGCTATCTTGATTTGGAAGGTTCTTCTGATTCTGCTTTAGGACAAGATCTCTGACTTGGAATGACCGACATTTGATCCTCTTGTTATAGCTTTGTTTCAATCGAATTTGATATACTTGCAAGTGATTGAGGGCATCGAGATGAGACTTGTCTAGGAACTCTAATTTTTTCTGTATATGCATAAAATTGGTCATGTCTAATCCTGTCATTTAATTAAATATTTTATTATTTAATTAATTTCTCTAAAGTCCTCTACATATGATTAAATTTAATTAATTTAATTATATTGTTCATTCACTTTATTCTTCTATCGTGATTAAATAAATCAATTTTATTTTATTATTTCACATCCATATGTCTAATTAATTAATTAAATGAATACCCTTTATTTATTTTAATTAATTATCACCTTTTTGAATTTAATTAAGTCTTTTGATTTAATTAAATTTAAATATTTCTTTTCTCCTATTCAAAACTTTCTTCTAATTAATTAAATATTTTATTTAATTAATTTCATCCACATGTCATTTCTTAAACAATTTAATTAAATATCTTTCATATCTTTTCAAATCATAATTAAATATCTTATTTATGAAATCCTCCATTATTCTTCAAATCTTAATTAAATATTCTATTTTAAGAAAAATATTCCATGTCACCCATAAATGAATAATTGAATTTATAACTCATTATTTATCTTTAAAATCTTTCCAAAATCTCACAAAAAGATGATTTTTACAATTCATCTTTATCATCTCATCTTATCTCTTCTACGAAAAAGGAAACAAATCCTGCTTTCTGGTTTTCTTCTATTTTTCTCTCCAGTCTTATCCATCTTCGACTGTTCGATTTGCTAGGAATTTTCACAGTCGTTGATCACCTCAGCCAATCATAATCTTTTGAAAGTTCTATAAATACCCCTGCGAACCCAAGCATTGGTTACAACACACGTACATTAGAGCTTACTTGTATTCTAGCATTCTAGCATTCTAGCATTGTCATTATCAGTTTTAGCATTCATAACATTTTCATAATCTTCAATTCTAGCAATCATGTTTAGTTTAAGCATAATCATATCTTAGCATAGCACACATTCATCTTCAATCTAGTTCTCTAGGAAGACCATTTGTTGAGCCTAGCACACAATCTGAGAGCAAGCTGGAATCGAGAAGCTCCTGTTAGTACTTCTCTCAAAGTTGATACACAAATCAGTCAGTTAACCAAAATATTTGACAAGCAACTATAGTTCAAGGACAATGGAGTAGGGGAGTACTCTCTCTGTCTTTCTAATCTACCTATATCACCTCGGTCACATGGACAACCCTCTATCGCACAACAACAAATATCTGTAGCATCCACATCAACACAACCACCAACAAAGACAAATACAAAGTTTAATGGATGATTTATCAAAGAAAAATTCCCCATGGAAGATTCCGAGGATAAAGAAGTTCTAAGTTAGCTCTATAAAGATGAAGATGAAATAGTTCTTAATGTCAAACTATCGTCTGATCAATATGGTAAAGGATATTCAATCATGCAAAAGATGGGCTATGATGGTAATGGTCCTATCGGAAAGAGAAAAGTAGGAGTAGTTGAGCCTATTCACCTTCTAGGACTTGCTGCAAAAGATAAAACAAGACTAGGCTATGATATTGACTCAAAAGAAGTAACATCTAAGCAGTTGCATGATACTATTCTCTCACATTGCAAGAAGGGTCTGATACAAGATAAGCATGTTTGATAGCAATTCAAAATTTTATGGATAATAACTCTGACATAGACTCTGGTGAATATGAATGAGACACCATCCACAATGATGAGTTTTGGAGGGACAAAAGGGTTGATGTAGTACACAAGTACACCCCAACTTTAATCAAAGGTGAAGGGTCAGGGTCCCAACCACAAGAATCTAAGCTACAAGGTGACTATGATTCTAGTGATACTGAGTCAGATTTATTCGAACAATATTATCATGATAACAGTACCATCATTGATTTTCCTCATACCTCGGATCCTATGGACAATTATGTTATGACCATAACCATAGCCAATTTCACATAGCCCAATGACCTGCTACCACTGATACATCCCGATCTCATTAACTGGGATCTATCCGAACCTATCGATATACCTATGTTTTCAAGCGATGAATCTATCATGAACTTCCTTTCCGTAGATGACACAAATGATTGTTCCACTGGAAATTTTCTGCATAGAGTCTTTAATCAGGAGAGTGTCAAGTCTCCTAGCAGCAAAAATAAAAATAAAAAAGAAATATCTAATGGTGAAAACCATAATCTGACAGTGTTAGATCAAACAAAAGATAAAACAAAGAGCATATCAGATGGTGAAAACCTTTTGAAGGCACTAGATGATGGGATGCTTGACACTCTCCTGGAGCATTATCATGAGAAATCACCTATCTTGATTGAGCCTACAAAAGAGGTAAATCTTGAAACTAAAGAAAAACCAAGGATCCTACAATTAGTTGCATCAATGACAGATAAAGAGGTACCCGAGTTCATGGAATTTCTCAGAGAAAATCAAGCCAACTTTGCCTGGTCTTATGCAGACATGCTAGGTCTTGATCCTGATCTTATAATGCATCACTTGTCCATCAAACCAAGAGTTAAACCTATGAAACAAAAACTCAGAAAGATGCATCCTCATGTTGCACTACTAGTTAAAGAAGAGCTCATAAAACTCCTTGATGTGGGATTTATAAGATCGATCGACTATGCAGAATGTATTTCCCACATTGTTCCTGTGTCCAAGCTCGACATAAGTGTCAGAGTGTGCACATATTTCAGAGATCTTAATAAGGCATGTCCTAAGGATGACTTCCCACTTCCAAGCATCGATACTATAGTTGATTTGATAGCTGGCCATGCCATGTATTCACTAATGGATGGTTTTTCTAGTTACAACCAAATCAAGATTGCACCTGAAGACTAGGACAAAACAATGTTTACATGTCCATGGGGGACTTACTGTTGGAATGTCATGCCTTTCAGTCTAAAGAATGCTGGGGCTACATATCAAAGGGCTATGACTACAATTTTTCATGACATGATGCATACATTCATGGAAGATTATGTATACGATATATTGGAAAAGTCATACACAAGAGAAGGACATCTTGAAATATTATCCAAAATCTTTGCAAGGTTGGAAAAGTTCAAAGTTCACCTCAACCCCAAGAAATGTGTTTTTGGGGTCACATCTGGAAAGCTCTTGGGATACATAGTATCAACAAAAGGAATTGAAGTAGATCCTGCCAAGGTACAAGCAATCATGGAAATGCCTCCACCAAGGAATATCAGTCAGTTAAGATAATTATAGGGATGACTTCAATCTATACGAAGGTTCATTGCACAGTTGGTAGATAAAAGTCTACCTTTCACACATCTATTGGATAAAAATGTTCCTTTCAAATGGGATGACAAGTGTGAAATGGCCTTTCAACAACTCAAGCAGTACCTAATGAACCCACTAGTTCTCGTACCACCAAATCCGGACAAACCACTACTCTTATATATTGCTGCAACAAAGACATCTTTGGGGGAATTATTAGCACAGGAGGACTCTACAGGAAAGGAACATGCAATTTATTACATCAGTCAAACACTAACATGTCATGAACTCAACTACACTTTCATTGATAAGGCTTTTCTAGTAGTAGTATTTTCCTCACAAAAGTTTCAACACTACATGTTAACTCATACAATTAATCTTGTTGCAAAGATTGATCCACTCAAATATTTGTTAAGCAAAGCTACATTGACAGGAAGGCTAGAAAAATGGGTTATGATCCTAATCAAGTTTGGAATCCATTATGTTGATTGCAAAGCAATCAAAGGAAAATTTATCGCTGATCAACTGGATGAAGCACCAATACAAGCAGAGCATCCCATGCACATTGAATTTCCAGATGCTGATGTCTTCACTACAGAATCCAAACAACCATGGTCATTATATTTTGATGGTTCTTTCACTCAACATGGATCAGGGGCAGGCATACTCTTTGTCACCCCTTAGGGAAATACCATCCCTTGGTCATATAGGCTAATGTTTCCATCCACCAACAACATAGCCGAGTATGAAGCTTTAATCACTGGGCTCAAGATCGCATTGGAATGGAGGATTACAAAACTACAAGTCTATGGTGACTCACAATTAGTCATTAATCAGATCAATGATGATTATCAAACCAAAGATGACAAACTGTTTCCGTATAAGATGGTTGATGATTTCAAGAAATAGTTCATAGATATCAAGTTCATACAGATTCCAAGACTTGATAACAAGGCAGCTGACGCCATGGCCACAATCGCATCATTATTTCAACTCCCAAAAAATCAGGCTCGCTATGAATTTCTGGTGGAACAATCATTTACACTTGCCTATGACACACCTGAAAGCCAAATCATTTGCCACTTAGTAGGATCTGATTCAACTTGGTATGTCAAGATTTATGCCTACCTAAAATATGCCATTTTACCACTTGACTTATCCCGTAGCCAAAAATGCAACTTTATTCGCCAATCCTCTCGCTATACCCTTATCGCCAACATCCTCTACCACCGTGGTCTTGATGGTACTTTACTTCATAACTGAAATATGATGAACTGGATAAGGCTCTTACAAGAAGTTCATGGTATGTTCCGTGTGGTACCCTATCCTCAATGGACTCAATCTTATAAAAAATGATTAGAATGGGTTACTACTAGCCGACTATGGAGAGGGAATCATTCACTTTCGTGAAAAAGTGCTCTAAATGTCAGATTCATGGGAATCTCATTCATGCTTCTGCACAAGAACTTCAACCGTTCACGCCAACTTGGCCATTCTCTCAATGGGGTTTAGATATAGTTGGCAAGATTCATCCCTCATCATTGAATGAACATAAGTTTATCATCATAGCGACAAAGTACTTTACGAAGTGGATTGAGGCAGTACCTCTCACTAAGGTTACCGACAAAGAAATCTCATCATTCATACTCAACTATCTCATTTTTTGGTATGGCATTCCCAACTCCCTTATCACAGATAATGGACGACCATTCAAGAATCAGGATGTTGATGAACTTTGTGAGAGATTCCATATCCAACAAAGATATTCAACACCTTATTATCCACAAGGGAATGGCCAAGCAGAGGCCTCAAACAAAACAATATTGAAAATCCTAAAGAAGACTGTGAATGATGCAGGGAAAGATTGGCACGTTCAACTAAATCCCGCATTATGGGCCTACAGAACTAGTATCTGAATGCCAATAGGAGCAACACCGTATGCTCTTGTCTATGGAGCAGAAGCCATTTTTCCACTAGAGGTTGAGATTCCCTCACTCAGGGTATCATTAAGGGTCTCACAGCAGATGATGACTACAGAGTTTCCTGACTGCAAGAGCTGGAACTCCTTGATGAGAAGAGACAACGAGCAGCTAATCATTTGAAAGCATATCAACAGATGATGTCTCACAACTATAATCACATAGTCAAGCTCTGTACCTTTAAGGTTGGTGATCTTGTTTTCAAAGAGAACCCACGAAATCAGCAAGACAGAGAGAAGAAAGGAAAGTTTGAACCAAATTGGCTGGGTCCATACGTGGTCATCACAGTCTACGGTTCAAGAGCATACAAGTTGTTAATGCCAGAAGGAGCCCTGTTTGACAAACCCATTAACAGCATGCACCTGAAAAAGTATTATGTCTGAAGCAGTTATCATCATCCAGAAAAATTCTTTTAAAAATACAAAAGCAGCAGAAAAAGTCCTAAACAAATACAAAAACAGTGAAAAAGTCCTAAAAAAAATACAAAAACAGCAGAAAAAGTCTTGAAAAAAATACAAAAACAACAGAAAAGTCCTGAACAAATACAAAAACACCAAAAAAAGTCCTGAAAAAATACAAAAACAACAAAAAAGTCCTGAAAATAAAAATAAAAATAAAAATCAGAAAACATCAAAATTGAAAAATAAAATAAAAAATCGTGAGAACATCAAATCCAAAATAAAATAAAATAAAAAAAATCGTAAAACATCAAAATTGAAAAAAATAAAAATAAAATCGAGAACATCAAAATAAAATAAAAATAAAACTAAATTTTTTTTAGAAAACATCAAAATCCAAAATCAAAACAACATCAAAATCCAAAATAAAATAAAATCAAAACAACATCAAAATAAAAATAAAAATAAAATTAGAAAACATCAAAATCCAAAAACAAAAAAAAACATCAAAATACAAACATGAAAAAATACAAAAAAAAAAAGAAAATAAAAAAGAAATTAGAAAAATGCAATAAAAACAAATAGTGAAAATTTGGCAAACAAACACTATTTGTAGCTCTCCATCTATTAGTTCATGTTCTGCACTTAGCTTCTCAGCCTTCATTTCATGCATCTTTCCATCATGTTAGGGCCATACCAGCATCATGCAGTCATCATTTTCCTAAAGCAATAACGTCTTACCATGGCTTGATCATTGTACATATTCATTTCAGCAAGTTGTGTCAATACTGGGGGAAAACGTTGACATACTGGGGGCAACCAACTTTCAAGTTTTATCAAAGTAGCTAGACAATGACATAAAATCCAATCATGCAAAAAAACAATCAAATCACATGAACAACTATCTAATCATTGATCCATATCATGACTCATATCTGGATGATCTAAAATGTGAATAATGTTTGGAATAGTAGTATTATATTTTGAACAATGGTTGCTTAATTTTCAATATCATCTCTCTAGAGCACACTCGATGATGTACTAAACTAGAGTGGCGAGGAAAGAGGATGATTTCTTTTTGTCTACTGTCTTGAGGTTAACTATCAATTTGGTGCAAATATGTCGCGAGACATGATTTCCAAAGCGTATTATTGATGGCAGTTCCACATTTGCATCAGAAAGTGGTTAATCTTTGTCTGTTTATGCAAGAAATGCTTAGGTCATCCTAGTTCAATTATACCTTTATGCTTGTGTTCACTTGCTATATAAAAAATCATGAAAGTTGTACTCAGGTCATCATTGGTGCTAATTTCCCCTTTGATACTTGTACATACTTCCAACATTTTAAAATGCTCTATGATGATTCAAGAAAGCTAACAAAAGGCTCAACAAACAATTGGTTTCATTTAGTTGCATTTCATTTAGATCATTGTACATATCTCCATACTGGATTTGCATCAGAGTTTTGAAAAAGGATGAACAAAAACATCAACGACTGTCATGTCTCTTTGGACTATTTGTGGAGGACATTCAGACATTTGTTTCATTATCATCTTTCATCTTCATCCTCATTTCATTAATCATTATCATTTCATCTAGGTCATGTACATATCATATAGTTTATCATTTATCATTCATTTTCATATCATTTAGATACTTTATCATTTAGTTATCCATCATTATGCATTATCATTTCATTTATCATTTTTCATATCATATAATTTCATTGCATGCCATTGATCATTCTCATTTGCATATCATTTAGATCCTTTATTGTTTCATATCATTCATTTATCCATTAGGTATTTCATATCATTTCCATTTTCATATTATCTATCATCTTCATATCATTAACATCTTACGTATCATTTTCATATCCATGTCATTTTCATTCTACACGGTTACATCCCATTTACCATCTTCATTTTATCATTTCACTTCATTTTAGCATTTCATTTTATCATTTCATTTCATTTATCATTTCATTTCACTTATCATTTCATAATCTATTTTCACTTATCATTTCATTACATCTTCATTACCATTTCATTATCATATTTTATCTTTGTGTCATCATTTCATAATCTATTTCATTTCACTTATCATTTCATTACATTTTCATTTTCATTTCATTTAGCATTATCATTTCATCCATTTCATCTCATTTCATTACATTTCATTACATTTCATTACATTTCATTACATACCATTTATCATCTTATCATACATTTCATTATTATTAATCATTTCACTTCATATCATTTACCATTCGTCACATTACATTCATATCATATCTTTACCAATCTATCATTTTCATAATATTTATATATCATGCCATTTTTCACATAACATTTGACCCATCTCACATATCATTTCAGATCTTTTCCTAATTCATATACATACTACATAGTCATGATGCATTTCATAAACACAACATCCATTTTCCATCACATCATTATTATTTATTGCATTTGAAAAATTCAAAAACAAAAATTTCATACATACATTACATTTCCACATCATTTGCAAAACATGCATTTTCATAACATTTCATGTCATATATCATATTATTTCAACACGTTGCATTTTTATCATCATCATCCACTTGCATGACATCATTAGTACACATCATAAATCATTTTTCATCATCATCATATAAACATCATATCCAATCATCCTGCCTATCATGTTGGTCATCAAATCATTAAAATGCATATCAAAATCCATATCACATCATCATCTCATAAATGCACATCACCTCATCAAAAATCATTGCCGCTACATATCATCGCTCATCAAAAATAATACAAATGTCCAATGTCCAATGAAGCTAAAAAGTCCAAAGAGAGATACAGGAGATTTGACCAAAATAACGTACACGCTCCAAAAATAATATACATCGTGATGTGTGAATGAATCAATAATGAGTCTCATAACTCTAACTGCTAGTGCCCCCTGATGGAGCTGGCCTCTATGGTGGAAGTCCACCGCCTCCTGCACCTCTTGCCCCAGGTTTTTTGCATGGTCTCGACACACCTTGACTGTGTAAAGGTCAATTAGAATCTCTCTATCTATCAAATGACTCATAACATGCAATTTATCTATAAATGCCTCATATCATGCAATCATGCCCTCTATCTTTCAGAATCTCAAATCAATCTATCAATCCTCATTTACTATTTTTTTTGTTTTTCAATGAAAGAAAATTTATCAGACATCAAATCAAATCTTTACTATCTATCTTCATCAAGATTGATTTATCATACATCAAATCAAATCTTTACTAGCTATCTTCATCAAGATGGATTTATTAGACATCAAATCAAATCTTTACTATCTATCTTCATCAAGATGGATTTATCAGACATCAAATGAAATCTTTAATATCTATCTTCATCATGATGAATTTATCAACAATCAAATCATCTTCCTATTTGTACTTCAGTCACGAATGCAAATATGTTTTCAATCACATCATCTACTATTTGTTTTCTATCGCAGAAAGCAAATTTATCAGAAGACCTATCAATCATCTACTATTTATTTAACGTGAGAAAACAAATTCATTAGAAGTCCCATCAATCATCTACTATTTGTTTTCTATCGCAGAAAGAAAATTTATCAGAAGTCATATCAATCATCTACTCTTTGTTTTCTCAAGCAAAGTTATCAAGCAAAATGCAATCAATCATTCTACTCTTTGGAAACAAAGTTATCAACTATCTACTCTTTGTTTTCTATTCTCAAAAGCAAAGTTATCAATTCATCATTTATCAGATTTTCTATCATTTCTATCCATATCAACATGATGATACATACCGATCGGCCCACAGCAAAGCAGCTAAATATACAAGATCTCTTCATCATTTCACCGCGTCCATGAAAATACTTTCAATCGGGTATCTTTAATCAATTATCGGTTAAATCACGATCCGCCTTCATCATCTCAATTTCATCATCAACTCGCAATTTTTTCTCATCATCGCGATTTACTCTCCGAGGGGCATCCTCGACAACCGATATCGATTCCAAACCAAAAGGCATATCGACATGTTTTTTAATCGTAAGAAACCAGCTGGGCACTTTCATCAAAGGAAAAATCAAACACAACAAAATTTCAAAAGCAGAATATTTTTGCAAAGTAACAAGGCAAGCCACACATCACTTCAAAAGAGGGGAAAATGATATGCATAAAAATTGGTCATGTCTAACTCGCCATTTAATTAAATATTTTATTATTTAACACCTCTTAAAGTCCTCTACATATGATTAAAATTTAATTAATTTTACTATATTGTTCATTCACTTTTATTCTTCTATCGTGATTGGAATAAATCAATTTTATTTTATTATTTCACATCCATATGTCTACTTAATTAATTAAATAAATACCCTTTATTTATTTAATTGATTATCACCTTTTTGAATTTAATTAAGTCTTTTGATTTAATTAAATTTAAATATTTCTTTTCTCCTATTCAAATCTTTCTTCTAATTAATTAAATATTTTATTTAATTAATTTCATCCACATGTCATTTTTTAAGCAATTTAATTCTGTTCATCTTTCATATGTCTTTCAAATCATACTCAAATATCTTTACTTCTAATTTCATGAAATCCTCCCATTATTCTTCAAATCTAATTAAATATTCTATTTTAAGAAAAATATTCCATGTCACCCATAAATGAATAATTAAATTTATAATTCATTATTTATCTTCAAAATCTTTCCAAAATCTCACAAAAAGATGATTTTTACAATTCATCTTTATCATCTCATCTTATCTCTTCTACGAAAAAGGAAACAAATCCTGCTTTATGGTTTTCTTCTATTTTTTTCTCTAGTCTTATCCATCTTCGACTGTGCGATCTGCCAGGAATTTTGACAGCCGTTGATCACCTCAGCCAATCAAAATCTTTTGAAAGTTCTATAAATACCCCTGTGAACCCAAGCATTGGTTACAACACACACGTACATTAGAGCTTACTTGCATTCTAGCATTATAGCATTCTAGCATTGTCATTATCAATTTTAGCATTCATAGCATTTTCATAATCCTCAATTCTAGCAATCATGTTTAGTTTAAGCATAATCATATCTTAGCATAGCACGCATTCATCTTCAATCTCGTTGTTTAGGAAGACCGTTTGTTGAGCCTAGCACACAATCTAAGAGCAAGCTAGAATCGACAAAAACACTAGAGATAGAGGACGTAGGACGACATCAATGAAAAAATAATGAGTTTGCATTCCTTGTATTTGATTTTCTATTTTTTATACAATGTTCTATTGGTGTGTTTGATTTGTTTTAATTTACATTTATTGCACACTCTAAAAATTGATCACACATGTTCAGCCGAGATAATCTGTATTCTTCATCAGTGATCAGGCTCTGTAGTGACACTCACAAAGATGGGAGCTCAACCTCAATAGTCAAGATAGCTTCTAATCCATAGACCAAAGATAAAGAGGTTTCACTTGTAGGCATGTAAATACTAGTTTGATAAGCCTAAAGAGTGAGATTTAACTGTAGATGCTAGTCATGACTAGCTTCATTCACTATTTTATTCAAGATTTTTAGGATAGTCTTGTTTGTAGCCTTAGCCTGGCCATTGCCTTGGGGATAGTATAGGGTAGAGAATTGGTGTTGGATGTTGAATATTTGGCACAACTCTTTCAAATCCTAAGTTTTAAAGGGGGTTCCATTATTTGAGATGAGAGTTTGATGAATACTATAATGGCAGATAAGGTAATTCAGGATAAACTTGGCAATATGCTTCCTTGTTATATATGTCATAGGAATGCTACCCACTTAGTAAAGTACTTAGTGGCAGTTATGATAAACTTGTGGCCATTGGATGAGGCTGGGGTGATTTTTCCTATAAAGTCAAAGCCCCATTGTGAAAAAAGCCATGGTGTAATCATGGGTTGCAATTCTTAAGCTGGGGCATGGATCCTACTCCATGTTGTTGACATTGGATGCACTTCCACACATATTGATGAGCTTCTTTTTCCATGGTTGGCCAATAGTACCCCGTCCTCAACAGTTTCTTAGCTAATGTCATACCGCTTGAATGGGACCCACATATGCCATCATGTACCTTTGTTAAAGCAGTCAAGGCTTCCTCTTGGTTAAGACATTGTAGTAATGTCCCTTCAATGCTTCAACGGTAAAGGGTATCACCTAGGATCATGAATTGAGATGCCTTTTTGACAAAGGTTTTTTTAAGGTTTGGGGTGATATCAGAGGAAGGGTTCCTTTGCTTAGGTAAATGAATATGTCATGATACCATGGGGATCTAGGACCAACAATAACACACACAAATTCAGTTTCAAGGATTTCAAAAGTTGGTACGAGAAGTTTTTCTACAAAGAATTCACATTGTAGGATGTTGTTTGGTATGTCTAAGAGTGATCTGATTGTTTCCATGGCATCTACTACTTTGTTGTTCATGCGAGGAATTTTCTCAAAAGTTATGTCTATGAAGAGATCCTTGAGATTCTCCACCATCTTCTTGTAAGGAGTAGCTTGTCATCTTTAGTTTGACAGTCGTCATTGATTTGGTTGATAACCAGTTGCGAGTCTCCATAAACTTTCATCTCTTGAATCTTCCACTAAACTGCTGCTAGCCTTAGACCTGTGATTAGGGCTTCATACTCAACAATGTTGTTAGTACAAGGAAATGATAGCCTGTATGACTTTGGAATGCAATTACCTTGAGGGGTGATAAAAAGAATGCCTACTCTGGATCCATGTTGGGTGAATGATCCATCAAATTACATCTTCCACTGAGCTGTGAGATTGATAAGGAACAATGATTCATTAGGGAACTCAGATGTCAAGGGTTTCTCAACATAGATAGGTGCTTTGCTTGTTGGTCTATGATTACTTGTCCTTTGATTACTTTTTGCTCCACATACTCTATGTCAAACTCTATTAAGATCATCACCCATTTATCCATTTGTCTTGTGAGAGTTTCTTTGGATAACAAGTATTTTAATGGATCAATCTTTGCAATGAGCTTGATTTGATGTGACAACATGTAGTGCTTGAAGTTTTGTGACACAAAAAATACTGCTAGGAATTCCTTCTCA
>VDFB02000017.1:110764004-110800793 GCA_007258455.2 Sequoia sempervirens | reverse complement strand
AGAGAGAGAGAGAGAGAGAGAGAGAGAGAGAGAGTTGAAAAAGAGGGAGAGAGAGGGAGGGAGATAGAGGGTAGAGGGTAGGGGATAAAGAGAAAGAGAGAAAAGAAACATAAAAAATCAACTTTCTCATAACATGAGCGCGTTTTCTAGTAGAGATATGGCTGTTATTTTAGCAAGACAAAATGCACTCACATTATAACGTGAGAACATTTTGTCTTGTTCTAAAAATGGATAAAAACTCAATATACCCATGATCTCAAGGCCCACATTCTACATATTCTCTTGGTTATGCACGTGTTCTAAAAAAAAATCTTTTTGATGATTTTGTGAAGTGTGCATGCAAGTTTTTCACATTCCACCACCTTTTTCATGATCTTTCCACCACCTTTGCATGAAATAGCAAAGTTTTCACATTGAAAGGAATATAATATCAATTCAAGTCCGAATTACATTGAAGAGTGATATACAATTGAAGTTTGGAGGGGAACAAGATTTTGAAAAATTCAAATTGTTGAGGAGTTTGAAGAAAGAAGAAAAGGCTACATAATTAGGTAAAACTCCTCCATTTGAAACTCTGGTTTTAAAGGTATGTGAAGTCTTTACACATTTTCTTTCATTCTATTTTGGTTTGCTTTGATTTTGTTATTTTGCATATTCCATGTTGATCATTGTTTGTTTGTCATTATAACCTTATCTTGTTAATGCACATTTTCAATTACACAAATCTTTACACTTGCCAATTACATTTTAAAATCACATCTCTTTGAGGAATTTTGATAAACAATTGACTTACCTTGTGTATGCTTCCACATTTTCTATACACACACACATATATATATGAAAAAAGTTATAAGTAAAATAATACATCATTTCTCAATCCTTTACTATGGATGTGCATACCACTCTCCAAATCTTTCATTTTGGTATAGCCATGGGGGATGTTGGAAAATGTAGATGAATTTGGTTTTACTCCTACAAATTGCATATGATTGAAAATATATTTTGTGCATATCTTGCAATCATTCTAGTCTACGAGGACATATCTCATTGAGGTATTTTGTCAAACAGATATACCAAACAGATGATTTCCTTGTCTATGTTACCAAATTTTTCATACATGTCTACCAAAATATTTTATCAAACAACATAGAGAAGGAAATCAGCTATTTGAAGACATGCCTCAAAGAAATGGGGTCTCATGGTGATGTTTATTTTATCAAACAACTAATTGAATTGTCTATGCTACCAAATTTTCCATACATTACCACATTTCTTTAAGGCATTCCATCCAAAAAATTATTATGACCTTTGTCTATGCTAGAAATACTCTTCTACAAGATGATTGTAAGTATTTTGTATGAATCCTTGAATGAAATATATTTCATTTATTTGTATGTATTCATTTTTTAGGAACTAATATTTGTCTCATTACCATGCTATAGGTAAAATTATCCACCATGCCGAGGAAATGAAAGAATAAACCAATAGACGAAGAGAATGAAACTAATAAAGCAAAAAATAGAGAATTGATGAGGGAATATCGTCAAAAGAAGAAATTGGATACGATTGACGAAAACAAGCCAATTGAAGAGGAACCTCAACTATCAAAAAGAGAAAAGGAATTGGAAGCATAAATGGCATGAATGTGAAAGAATTGTGGTAAGACAGATTCAAATACCGTAGTTGGAGACACACCTTCCACCGTAAGTGAATATGAAGGGACACCATTAACCACAAGTGAATATGGAGGGACACCATCTACCACAAGTGAACATGAAGGGACACCATCTACCGCAAGTGAATATGAAGGGACCCCATCCACTACATCTCAAATTGAGAGTACATCATCACTCAGATTTGATGAAGGTATGCCATCATCCCCATGTGAACCTCAAGGTATGCCGTCTATTCCACCCTCGATCAAAGGTATATGATCTAGCCCACTTCACTTAAATATTGATGAAATTCCTAATGTTGAGATGTATGTACCTAGGAGAACACCACCTAAAATTTTGCGTAGAAAGCCAAAGTACTTGATTAATATTGATGAGGATATTTTGCAGCACATGGAAGGTAAGATTCTAGCACACACTTGTAGAAGATATTCTGAAAAGATTTGGAAATTGTTCTTTCAAAGGCTAAATGAGACCGCAAGATGTCAACTATTTGTTGAAATGATGCGGGGTATAAAGTATAGAAACATCATGAAGATTCATGGGTTGAGAACATCAAATGCTTTAAGTGAAAACACTATTGTGAAGAATCTAATGGATGCTTATGAGAGTGTGGGTAAGAGCTCATGCTCAAAGGATAGTAATGTCACTCGATGTGTCATTACATCAAATTTAGTACGTAGTCAAACATGGATATCTCATCTCATTAGAAAGACAAGTGAACAACTGAGAATTAATAGAAAACTTTATCAAGAGCCATTCAAAGGTGACAAATAATTGAGGGCACTGATTCAAATGAATTATGGGCATTCTTGCAGAGACTCCCACGAAAATATAAAAAGGTTGTTGAATCATTGAAAACACTAATTGAAGAGTATTGGAAGAATAACACAAGGCCTTCTTCAAATCAAAGGGATGTGGTGAGAAGGAGAATCGGTAGTCAAAACTATGAGCCACATCTAAAGCATATTTTGGATACGAATCAAACCCAATTTTTTCGTAAATTTCAACAATATTATCGTCAAATTCAAAATTTTCAAAGATATTTTGAAATGATTAAACATTTTTATGTCAAGATAAATCACACATGCACTACTTGTTGTTGTAGACTACATATTGAATTCTCTAACCATTATGATGTTTATCATTCTATATGTTTAGATTTGCATACTAATGATTTTTTACGGGATTGTGGCATACAAGCCCCACCAACAGCTTCAAGAGAGTTCTTATCAATTTTTTTATGTGAAATATAGGATGGCCAAATATTCTATAGGAAAAAATTCTTGGATGGTTCATGTCAGCGTTGCAGTGGATTTTAACATATGCCAATATGTCAACATATTGAAAGCACACATGAGGTGGGAAAGCAATTAGTAGATTTCGGGAAGTATAAAACAATGGAATACGCTACAAAAGATGGTATTCAAGAAAAAAGGTGTGATTTGGTTATTCAAAAGATTCCAGTGTATCAGTTTATGTCTATGTTTCATGACAATATAGTGTATGAGTATGCAAGGCATACCCATAGAGCCCGATGGTTGGACACACAATTCAAGTTATGCAAGGACACCTTTCCATTTGGAAACATAGTTTCAGTGGTCGACTTTGTAGAGAACTACACTCTACAACCACAACGTGAGGTGCAGTCACAATAGTACAACTCCACACAGGTTTCAATATTTGTGCACATAGCATTCATTCATGCAGTTGATAGTACAGAGGACCAAAGGAAAGTATTGAGGGAGTATCATTTTTATATTAGTGATGATCACACACATTCTCCAGAGTTCGTGCAAGGTTGCTTCCAGATGTTCTATAGTGATTTGGCTCAGAGGGGAATAACATACAGTCGACATATAATATGGTTGGATAACTGTGCAAACACAGTTCAAGAACTCATGCATGCTCTACTGGTTGAGAAAAATGCATGTCATTATAGGTGTTCAAAATATGTGGAACTTTTGTGAGGCTAGGCATGGAAAGGGGGAGCATGATGGTGTAGGAGCATGTGTGAAAAGAGCATTAGCACGAGAAGAGTTAAAGTATAAAGATAATGCAAAGTTGACAGATGAAAAATCAATCATCGAGTGGTGTAATGCTTTGATGGGTCCAGGTAATGAAGGTATGTCTTTAGTTCGTATATTTTTTTGGTTGATGGATGATAATAACATTGCACCATATGAGGATTTTTGAACACTGATGGGATCGAGTGAGATATACTCTTTCCTTAGCTCAAATGTAGGTTCATGGAGTATCGATACACAAAAGATGGCATGCTTTACCTCTTCATGTACAATGCAAACCTGGGATGATTGTGAGTCAAAGGATTGGGTTAAGAAATGGTGGTTAAGTTATCTTAGCCCACTTCACACATATTACCCTCTGACGACATTGGAACTAACACAGATAGATTTGTCGGTTGACTTTGACCACATATCAGATCTTTTTCAACCAGGTAATATATCTACTTGCATAGTTTTTGAAATTTCTATTGTTATCTTACTTTGCAGTGTATTTGTAATGTCGACTAATTTCATCTAATTTGCTACACATATCAATGCAGGGCATGTTTATGCAGTTATTGTAGATGAAGACAACAAAGAGGGAACAAACTATTACTTCTGTCATTGTGTTGAGGCCAAAAAGAAATTGGAGGCCCTAGTTATAGATGGAGAAAACATCAAATACCCTAAGGCTCAGTTGTTACTAGAACGTGGCTTAGAAGGTACCCAC
This sequence comes from Sequoia sempervirens, assembly GCA_007258455.2. NCBI lineage: Eukaryota > Viridiplantae > Streptophyta > Pinopsida > Cupressales > Cupressaceae > Sequoia > Sequoia sempervirens. The sequence continues at coordinate 110,796,384 of VDFB02000017.1, read as the reverse complement.
ATAAGAGTGTTAAATATTGGCTGTTTCAGGACTCTGAAATGCATCGAAAGATTCTTCATTACTCGAACCTTGTCGTGGCATCCAATGTTCATTTGACCAAATATGGGGGTAGACCTTTGAACAAGACCTTGTGGAAGGTCCATGAGTCTGACCATGAGGTAATACTTGACATAATAAAGAGTAGAGAAAAATCGGATGGTTCGTTAGATTAATTTATAAGTATGCACATTAGTTCTTATTAATTTATACTTGTATGCATAATAATTTGTATGATGCCAATACTATGATGCAAATGCTATCATCTAATGTTTATATCATGTATGTAGGTGATTGATGAAGTTATCAGACTTGCAAATGTAGCACAATTTATGTTTAGAACTATGGAAAAGGATACAAAGTTCAATGATATTTTATTTTTCTCAAAAATATGCAAAAAAATGATGTAGGATATTCTCAATAGATTAGTAAACTAAGTGGAAGATTAAATTATGTTGTTTTTATAATAGGTTACAAGTTTCCAAAAGGTTGGAAAGTAATATTTTGGTTATGTTCTATTCATGTTCTATTCATGAGAGGCTGTTGTGTGCATTAGGTATCTTGGAACTCCCAATGAAGATGTATGGCTAGGAGTGACCAAGTTGAGAGACTGGCATGCCTATCCTCAATGGAAGCATCAATATTTAAGCCTTACTGTTCCCAAGTTGGAACCAAATGGTGTGGATTTGTTGTCTGTAAGTGCCTTCCATCTATTTTAATTTCATTTCCATTTTGGATGCTCTTTCCCTTTCTTCTTTTACTTTTCCTATTTGTAAGTAACCTACTAAAAATTGATTGGTGTCCCCTTGCAGAAAATGCTGATTTATGAGCCATCCAAGAGAATCTCAGCCAAAAAAGCAATGCAACATCCTTATTTTGATGATCTTGATAAATATCAATTATGATTTTAAGCCATTATAAAAGTTTGTGTGAAGCTTAGCAAGGGAATTTCAAGTTATTCATTTGAAGTTAACCTCATCATAAGCACCTATGATGTAGACATTATAAGAGCATCTTGAATTTCAAGTTATTCTATTCATGAGAGATGTTGTGTGCAATAGGTATCTTGGAACTCCCAATGAAGTTGTATGAACAAGAGTGACTAAGTTGAGAGATTGGCATGCCTATCCTCAATGGAAGCATCAAGATTAAGCCTTGTTGTTCTCAACTTGGAACCAAATGGTGTGGATTTGTTGTTTATAAGTGCCTTCCATCTATTTTCATTTCATTTCCATTTTGGATGCTCTTTCTTTTTCTTCTTTTACTTTTCCTATTTGTAAGTAAATTACTAAAAATTTATTGGTGTGTCCTTGCAAAAAATGCTAATTTATGAGCCACCCAAGAGAATCTCAGCCAAAAGCAATGCAACATCCTTATTTTGATAATCTTTACAAATCTCAATTCTGATTTGAAGCCATTATAAAAGAGCGTGTGAAGCTTAGTGAAGGAATTTCAAGTTATTCATTTGAAGTTTACCTCATCATGAGCACCTATGATGTAGAAATTATAATATAATCTTGAATGTATGAGTGACATTGTAAAAGATCTATGAGAATGGAGTAATTAAGGCATCCTTGAATCATATTTTTGGTTATTATGAGAGAATCTTGTAAGCTACGTTTTTGTGCATGAAAATGGGGCACAATGATTCAATATTTGATTTAAGTGGGGTGTTGGAATTCATATAGTTTGATTATTTTCTCATGATTTTGTATTACCACTTGATAGTTTGGAGAAAGCATTGTGCCTACAAGTACAAGCATTTGGGTTTCAAAACGGTGTATGAAGCATATTAGACAATTGTAGCACAAAAAAAAAAATTAGGACAACCAAATAAATCTCATTTTATTATAAACATCATATTATTAATATAGTGAGTGTAATAACCATTGATGGTTACCAATCATTGTTTTTCTTCTTTTATTCTCTCCATATTATAACTAGCACCAATTGACTAACTTATTATAAAAACTTCATTTATTAAAACAAATCAACCTAATGATTATATATCAATATAAATATAGCATACCATCTATTCAAGTAAACATTTGTAATGATATTTATTCAAAATTTGAAATTTATTGCTGCCCTCAAACATTTGTAATTCATGCAACATAATCCTTTAACAATCCAAATTGCAAAAGGACAACATTCTTTGACGACCCGTTACTCAGATACCATGTCAGTTACAAACATTCTGTTTGAGGCATAGGGATCACATAGGGAACCTCTACAATAAAACCTCTTGATTTTTTTTTATCTCAGAGTTGTTTTCCCGTGGTGTCCAATTTTGACTTGATGGAAAGTGTTAATTGCAAGCAATGTAAAGTTGCAAAGTGCTGCAACTTTTGTTTTCCAACTCGTGTGACCAAACAAACTATTCCAACACGCCCAGATGGGTACGTTTATGCTAGGAATGGTCCTCTTTCACACCCAAACATGCCGAATCACTTCGAGCTACATTCAATCAACTCGATCCCTTAAGGGTCCAAAGTGCAAAATGACTACAATCTTTGATGGGCTATTACTCAAAAACCGTAATGCTTACAAACTCTCTATTTGAGCCTACAAGATTGTGTTGGGCCCCTCTACAATAACCTCTCTTAATTTTTGTTATCTCAGAGTCATTTTTCCATGGCGTTCAATTTTCTTTTGATGGAAAAAGTGTCAAATGCAAGTAGTGTAAAGTTGCAAAGTGGTGCAACTTTTTTTTTGCAACTTGCGTGACCAAATAGACTATTCCAACATGTCTAGATGGGTATGTTTACACAATTCATGGTACTTTTTCACACCCAAACACACCGAACCACTCCAAGCTATGTTCAATCGACTCGATCCCTTAAGGGTCCAAAGTGCAAAAGGGAAAAAATATTTGATGGGATATTACTTGGAAACTGTGATGCTTACAAACTCTCCATTTGAGCCTACACGATCATGTTGGGCCCATATACAATAACCTCTCTCAGTTTTTATTATCTCAGAGTCATTTTCCCGTGGTGTCCAATTTTCACTTGATGGAAAAAGTGTCAAATGCAAGTAGCGTAAAGTTGCAAAGTGGTGCAACTTTCATTTTGCAACTCGTGTGACCAAATGGACTGTTCCAATGCATTTGGATGGGTAAGTTTATGCTAGACATGGTCCTCTTTCATGCACAAACATGCCAAATCGCTTTGAGCTACGTTCAATTGACTCAATCCCTTAAGGGTCCAAAGTGCAAAATGACAATAATCTTTGATGGGCTATTACTCAGAAACTGTGATGCTTACGAACTCTTCATATGAGCCTATGGGATCACGTTGGGCCCCTCTACAATAACCTCTCTCATTTTTTGTTATCTTGGAGATTTTTCCTGTGGTGTCTAGTTTTCACTTGATGGAAAAAGTGTCAAATGCATGCAGTGTAAAGTTGCAAAGTGGTGCAACTTTCATTCTGCAACTCGTGTGACAAAACGAACTATTCCAACGTGTTCGGATGGGTATGTTTACACTATGCATGGTCCTATTTTTCACCCAAACATGCTGAATCACTTCAAGATACGTTCAACCGGATCGATCCCTTAAGGGTCCAAAGTGCAAAAGGGTAGCAATCTTTGATGGGCTACAACTCAAAAACCGTGATGCTTACAAACTCTCCATATGAGCCTATAGGATCATGTTGGGTCCCTCTAAAATAACCTCTCTCAGTTTTTGTTATCTTAGAGTCATTTTACCGTGGTGTCTGGTTTTCACTTGATGGAAAAAGTGTCAAATGCATGCAGTGTAAAGTTGCAAATTGGTGCAACTTTCGTTCTACAACTCGTGTAACCAAACAAACTATTCCAACACATATGGATGGGTATGTTTACACTAGGAATGGTCCTCTTTTACACCGAAACATGCTGAATCACTTTGAGCTATGTTCAACTGGCTCGATCCCTTAAGGGTCCAAAGTGTAAAATGACTGCAATCTTTGACGGGCTATTATTCAGAAAACATGACGCTTATGAACTCTCCATCTGAGCCTATGGGATAATGTTGGGACCCTCTAAAATAACCCCTCTCTATTTTTTTATCTCAAAGTTATTTTCGTGTGGTGTCCAGTTTTCACTTGATGAAAAAAGTGTCAAATGCAAGCAATGTAAAGTTGCAAAGTGGTGCAACTTTCATTCTGCAACTCGTGTAACCAAACAAAATGTTCCAACGTATCCATATGGGTATGTTTATGCTAGGCATGGTCCTCTTTGACACCCAATATGCTGAATCACTCTGAGCCACATTCAACCGGCTCGATCCCTTAAGGGTCTAAAGTACAAAATGGCTGCAATATTTGACAAGCTATTATTCGAAAACCGTGACGCTTACATACGAACTCTCTATCTGAGCCTATGGGATCATGTTTGGATCCTCTACAATAACCTCTCTCAGTTTTTGTTATCTTAAAGTTTTTTTCTCATGGTGTCCAGTTTTCACTTGATGGAAAAAATGTCAAATGCAAGCAGTGTAAAGTTGCAAAGTGGTACAACTTTCATTCTACAACTTGTATGACCAAACAAACTATTCTAACACATCAAAATAGGTATGTTTATGCTATTAATGGTCCTCTTTCACACCCAAACATCCCGAATCACTTTGAGCTACATTCAACCGACTCGATCCCTTATGATGGCATGCAAAACAATTGAAAAGAGAAACATTCACATGACAATTGAGATGTATGAGTTTTCCACACCAAAAGCATATTCTCATCCTCAAGTCTAGAAAGCACAAGAAATTTTTTAATTATCCTCCTTTCCCTTACAATAATATACAACCAATTATAAATGCGTACAATAGTGGAACTTGGAAACATTTTATTTTTCCTCAATTAACAACTTAGGTTGTGAAGCATTTTTTATTTTCATTTGAAATGATTTGCTATGCTTGAAAATTGGAGTCTAAGAGAAACAAGTGATACTCTCATGTACATTTATTATTTGGTGTGATAAATAAAGTTTTCACCCAAGTCCATTTCTTATTTGTATTATAAATTATAAAGCTTTCTCCCAAGTCCATTTCCTATACAAGAAATAATATTGCAAAAAGTTGACATATACATCTTTTGATGTGTTTATATGGTGATAGATCAAGAGCATAACAATTCATTCTGTACTGTGAGGATTATGCTATGAATTTTTTTAAAGAATATTCAAGATAAATGTTTGTATGATAATGTGTTAAGAAGTTAACTACTCATCATCTACTATGAATATTATGTTTTGAAAGTGTTGTGAAGATTATGTATCCTTTTCTTAATTGAGTTGTTCCAATCAAAAGATTAAATATACTAGAATCTTTTTATGAAACATTTCATGAAATACTAATTGAAAATGTGTTTTTTGCTTTTAGATAAAGCATTTGATGGAGCTCTTTGAATTAAACTGAATTGAGATATGTAAGAACAAGGGAGCATTAAGATATAAATTGCTTAAGGATCTTAAATAAGCCTTCTTACCAAATTTGAAAAAGCATGATAAGCCCATGGTTGAAAATTTTGTAGTCATCAAAGTGGGTACTAATTCTATATTATATAGATCATAATGCTTCTTTATCTTTAATATCTTCTAAGTTTGGCAATGGTTTCACCAAGTTGTGAAGGGTGAACTATTCTTTATTTAGTTATGCCTATGTGAGTTCATTTTCCTTATCTCCCATTGCAATTTTGGACGGATTATTACTTTCAAAGTATTGGGAATGATTTTCCTATTTTCTAGTTGGTAGTTGCCATTCTAGAAGACTCATCTCTTGATATATATATTATACTCATTCTTAATCAATTATCAAGTTAATAATCAGTGCATTTATTTATAGTTAATATTTTCTTTTCAATTTGTGCAATTTTGTAATTTGTAACTCTACTAGTATTCCTAGAAATATTGATGTTTTTTAGCATCAAATAATAAAGTTGTTTAGCATCAATCAATAAATATTAAAGACAAACCATGAAGGACATAAATGATCAATGCTAGGGATAACCAATTAATAAGTATACACGTGAATAAGTCAAACATACATGTGAATAAGGGAAGCACAATACACGTAAGCCTTGAAGTATGCACATGAATACATATTATACACAAATTAATACAAAATATATACATGAATACAAGGTATACATATGAAAACATGTAAGTCGCAAAGTATACATTGGAATACATGTAAGTCACAAAGTATACACGTAATTTGTAAAGTATACACTTGAATACATGTAACTCATATCTATTGAATTGTGGATTTATAATGCAAATATGGACACCATCGATAAAAAAGATTTGTATTAACCAAATGGCCATGTAGGAATACATAAATATATGTCGATATAAGCATAAAATATATACAAAATAGCCATATAGGCATAAAATGTCAAATATATGCAATACAAAATATGTACAAAAATGCCATATAGGCATACAAAAAGGGCTCTAGAATCAAAAGTCATTGCTCTCCATGCTCTCAAAATAAAATATTGCCCTTTTCTTGTCAATCGGATGGCGATAGGTCTATCACTCATTTATTTTGAGGTCAAGGACTACTCTTGGTGCTCCTAGGGTTTTGTTCTTGGTCAAGCCTTATCTGTTACAATAACAAGTAAAGACATTAATATGTAGAAATTACATTATAAAAAATGATATATTTAACAAAATAATCACTTACTGCCATCTGATGATCACTCTCCTTGATGGAAAGGTTCAAATTCCCATGCTAAGGAGTGTTGAATCCCTGCAGAAACCATCTAAAGAGAAATTAAACTACAAATCAATAATGGTTTAATTTTTCACTAACTAACAACTATAAAAATGAATGTAAATTGAAATTTAGTAATCTACCTCATACCTCCGTGAGAGGCATTGAGGAGTCTATAGCAGATGAAACACCAAGCTCCATTTCCCTATGAACATTTGGAGGTGTATCCGCTTCCAATATCTGAAAATAAAACAAAAAATTATTCAATCATGAAAACTACAATAGTGATGCACGTCATGGCTTATAATGTATGAGATAATGAACAAAATTTGAGTACTTATTAAACTATATATTTTTGACTATCATGCTTACTATTTTCCCTATCCATAGCTTGTTTGAAAGCATTTGTTTTTAGGCTTTTATCCATAGCAGCAAGGTGGTGATCCATTTGATAAAATGCTTTGGTAGACATGTACGATAACTATGGTAACATAGGGAAGGAAGTGAACTATTTGAAAAAATGCCTCAAAGAAATGGGGTCTCATGGTGATGGAATGCCATTACAAAAAAATGTGTCATGTGGCATTCCATCACCATGAGACCGCATATCTTCAAGGCATTTTTTCAAACTACTCACTACCTTGATATGATATTGCTTACTATTATGCTTTACTAGATTTTTTCCAAGCATTCATAGTTTTTTGGAAAGAATCTATCTTAGGATTTTAGCCATAGCAGCAAGGAAGTGAGTAATTTAATTAAATTCTTTGGTAGACATGTATGAAAAATGTGGTAGCATAGAAAAGGTGGTGAGCTGTTTGAAAAAATACCTCAAAGAAATGTGGTCTCATGGTGATGGAATGCCATTCCATCACCATGAGACTGCATTTCTTCGAGGTAGTTTTTCAAACTACTCACTGCCTTGTATATGCTATTGCTTAATATTATGCTTTGATAGATTTTTTCCAAGCATCCATAGTTTGTTGGAAAGCACCTTTTTTAAGCTTTTAGCCATAGCAGCAAGGAAGTTCAAGTAGTTTGATAAAATGCTTTGGTAGACATGTATGGAAAACGTGGTAGCATAGAAAAGGCGATGAGCTATTTGGAAAAATACCTCAAAGAAATGTGGTCTCATGGTGATGGAATGGAATTCCATCACCATGAGACCACATTTCTTCGAGGATTTTTTTCAAAATACTCATTGCCTTGTCTATGTTATTGCTTACTATTATGCTTTGATAGATTTTTTCCAAGCATACGTAGTTTGTTGGAAAGCACCTAATTTAGGTTTTTAGCCATAGTAGCAAGGAAGTGAGTAGATTGATTAAATGCTTTGGTATATGTGTATGGAAAATGTGGTAGCATAGAAAAGGTGGTGAGTTGTTTGAAAAAATGCCTCAACGAAATGTGGTCTCATGGTGATGGAATGGCATTCCATTACTATGAGACCACATTTTGTTGAGGCATTTTTTCAAACTAATTACTGCCTTGTCTATGCTATTGTTTACTATTATGCTTTGATACATTTTTTCCAAGCATCCATAGTTTGTTGGAAAGCACCTTTTTTAGTCTTTTAGCCATAGCAGCAAGGAAGTTCAAGTAGTTTGATAAAATCCTTTGGTAGAAATGTATGGAAAATGTGGTAGCATAGAAAAGGCGATGAGTTGTTTGAAAAAATGCCTCTAAGAAATGTGGTCTCATGGTGATGTAATGTCATTCCAACACCACGAGACCACATTTTTTTGAGGAATTTTTACAAACTAATCACTGCCTTGTCTATGCTATTGCTTACTATTATTCTTTGATAGATTTTTTTCCAAGAACCCATAGTTTTTTGGAAAGCACCTTTTTTTAGGCTTTTAGCCATATCAGCAAGGAAGTGAACTATTTGATAAAATACTTTGGTAGACATGTATGGAAAATGTGGTAGCATAGAAAAGGTGGTGAAATTTTTGAAAAAAATCCTCAAAAAAATTGGGTCTCATGGTGATGGACATCACCATGAGACCACATTTCTTTGAGGCATTTTTTCAAACAACTCAATGCCTTGTCTATGCTATTGCTTACTATTATTCTTTTGTATATTTATTTCAAGAATCCATAGCATAGACAAGGCAGTGAACTGTTTGAAAAGATGCCTCAATAAAAAGTGGTCTCATGGAATTCCATGACAAGCAAATGCAATTGGCAGCTGCTCCTAGTTATTACTTATGCTATGTGAAGTAATTGCATCACTGCTTATGTTGACTTTCTAAACAACTATATTGTAGTTGAAATTTTGTCATCTATCAAAATCTAGTTATTAGTTATGGAATGTGAAGTAATGCTTTGAGTTTGAAATATGTGCAATGCAATGTAATCAATGATATTAATATAAGCTACATAAATCTATTAAGTACAATTCATTAGTTAAACTCTTTATTCTATTCCCTGCGTAAAGGTTTGTCTAACCCCACTGGCACTGGGAGGTGTTCCCATGAAACCTCCAATATTAGCCTATTCAACATCCAAAATTAGATATTAGAATACCATTCATATTACAATGATATTAACATGTAATAAATTAATAATTGTTTACTAGTTACATACCTCAATGATAGATGCAGTGGAGTAATAAGTAGGTGTAGCGCCGGTGTATCTAGTATCAACATTGTGACCCTGAAATTTTATTTTAATCATAAAAATGAATTAGTTAATCTTGCATTTCAAAAATAAAATTTAATAAATTAAATTCAATGAACATGCTAACATTTACCTGAGTATCGATGCCATAAGCCTCATTCAAAATTTCAGCCACCCTCGCCATCTCCATAGCTGCAGACATATCCTATGTAGTAGCCTCCTCAGTGTCGGTGTAGTCATATGTACAAGTCACCCCGAAAACCTAACACGAATGGGGTGGAAGCCTGCCCCTCGAAGACTCCCCTCGATGGCACTGTACTATAGGATGGGCATGCTGGATGACACTCTGGGTCAAAGAGGTGATAGCCTACAAAGTTTCTACCTCGACACTCTCCTTCACAATGGAAGGGATAACAATGTCCTCATGATTCAGCCTAGCGAGAGCTTGTATCATGCCACCTAGGATCCTATCGTGCACTGGGTCTATCTTGAGCTGACCCCCCACCTCTCCCCTGGAAGTCCCTCATCAAAATAATTTGGGATTTTTTTTAGGATGAACTCACAGTATAGTTTCCTTAGGAAATATTGTGGGACTTCACAATTGTTGCATGGTGGGTAATAAAAAACCATGTACCACCTATCCCAAAAAAAGTTCCTAATCCCTTGGTGGTGGCACCAATGGATAGGAAACCTCTTTGCATTGATGTCAAGATTTTGATTTGTGCATGGGTTGGTGAATAATGAGCACAAATATAATTTTGTAATCTTTTCATCTTTTACTTCTTTAGATGATAATTTATTCTGGTAAAAATTCCTAGCCGCTTGTCTCCTATCTTTCCAACCACTTAATTGTTTGTTGATTGCATCTACATGTTTTAACATTTCTTTAAGTGAATTTTCAAGTTTTCTTCTCTCCATGGTTGAACCTGCTGAATCGTTCAACCTCGTGATTAACTCAATTTGTTTTTTATTGTTTTCAATTACCCCCATTAAATTTTGTTGAGTGCCAAGAGGATGTTGAGGGATTGGTGGAGGAGATTTTTGTTGTGGTTGTTGAACTTGAGGATTTTGTTCATGTTGTTGTTGCTCTAGTTGTTGAGGATTCTCAAAAGGGTTTTGAAGAGGGTTTCCAAGATCACTATCATTTCCTACAAATTCAACAAATGAATATAAAAAGCAACCTAAAACTAACAAATTCACAACAAAAAATAAACAATCCTTACCTATTTGACCTCCCCGTCGACGTGGCAACATCCTAGTGACAAAATAGCAACAAATTGATGAAAAAAATGCAATATTGTCTCCTCCTGGAATGCAAGCACACAAGAGAATAGTTTTTGGCCGTGGGCAATAGAAAAAATAGTTAACATAAAAATGAATTCAATTTTTTTTTTTTTAATAACTCATTATGCAAGCGTGGAATAGGCTCGGTGTGGTCGAGCCTTAGGCTTGACACACCAAGCCATAACACGAGCGCATTATAATGTGCTCGCGTTATAGCCTATTCAAAGTATTTTTAAATTTTGGCCACAATTTGTCCCCCCATCTTTTTGCACCCACCCAAGGGTTGGGTCCCTAAGCTTTTTTCTGACTTGAAACCCATAGCAAAAATTGGGCCAAAAATTAAATTTTAAAGAATGGGGTCCCATTCTAGAAACGAGATCTTGTATCCTAAACATTATCCCATTTAGCTTTTTTCATATTTCGAATGATCCAAAAGAAAACGGGATCTAGTTTTGAAAAATGCAAATAGGATCCCACTTGCTTTAAAACCATTTTTTAATCTTTATTGATAACGAATTACCAATGATTTCTTGCAACTTGACATTTTTTACTGTATGACCGCCATCGACTTATTCTACATATTTTTATTGATTCTTGTCTTCTACATGCTCTTTACATGTAATTTTTATTCAATTTTGAAAGGATTCAACCATTGGGACAATTTTGGAGTGGAATTGTGTTCATTATCTAGTCATTTTGAAGAGGAATAATAAAAGACTTATTATTCAAATTCATTTGTACTACAAAATTTGGTAATCATGGGATCAAAGTGTCACCAAAAGAGGAATGATAGGAAGGTCATGAATCCTGAAGAAATTGAAGCAATGAGAGAAAATGAGGAAAAATGATAAAGAGATAGAAGAATGAGGATTCATGAAATGAATAATATTGAAGCATTTGGTTCCATGATTATTGAAGAGAAGAACATTGAAGATACCATGGAGGATGGGATAGATGTAGATGATGCAAATTTGTAAGAGGTGAATGTGGAAGATAATACGTTATAGAAACTAATCTTGGTATGTCTTCAAATCCACCTTTTAATGATATGGAGAATGTGACAATAGACACAAATCTAGGTATGTCTTCAAATCCACCTTTGAATGATATGGAAAATGTGATTATAGATGGTATTTGTATTGATGATTTACAAGAACCTAGATATACCAATGTTGAGATTAATTCTATTTGTAAACAAGTTGTAAATGTTGAATAAGAAAATTAAGAGGGGGGTGAATCAGTTGTAGCAAAATTAAACCTTTAAATAATTCATCAAAACTAATCCTTAACACTGCTTAACGGATTAAACATTAAGTGCAAGTGCAAAAACTGAAAATTATCACACAAACACAACACCAAATTTACATGGAAAACCCAATAAGGGAAAAACCACAACGAGGATTAACTCACACCACATAGAATATCAAAACTGATTACAAAAGGCTCACTACCAAAACAAGGACTCATTGTCCGGATTAAGACTCACTGTCTAATAGGGCTAACAACCCGAAGGGCTCACTGCCACAGAGATACAAAGAAGATAGAAGAGATATGTTACAGAGAGAAGAAAATCTCAATGCAATAGAGAAATCCACCACAATTTTCTCAACCACTAGTAGAAATTCATGAATAATAGAGTACACCTTCAGTTCACTACATCTAGAAACTCAACATCTAGGCTTCACACTGATCTACCACACTCACATCACACACATTCACTGATTCACATCAATCTCGCATCTATCTTCCGTATTTCTTTGCACTTATCTCTCTTTGTACATCATTTCACCACTAACTCATCCTACATTTATATCATCTTCTACTTTGAAACATATCCAAAGTTGACCATCCAACATTAAATTCAAATTAGGTCGACGCAAAAACATCCTAGGGTGGAATTAGAATGAGGGTGACCCAAACACACACATAGAACAATTAAGCACGAACCTTCTAGATACCAAAATTATCTTCAATACAATATAACAACTCAAATATAGAACCAAAAGTCATAATAGTTTAACAAAGAGAAATCTAGACCAACAACTTTTCTCTCGGACTTCAACCAACACACATAAAACCACAGCTCAGAATTGGTGAACATAAATCACACTGTACAATGAATCAGGAGCCAAAAATCTGGATATAACAGCTTCCACCAACTATGACCAACATATTTGAACCACACAAACATAGGAGAAAATCCTGGAGCAAAACCCGAAGCAATCATTGAACACGTGCAAATTTTTCTCAATATCCTCAACATGAACAACCAATAACCTGCAACCATGACATCAATGACAATAGCAAATGGTTGATAACCAATTGACCAGTTGACATCAATGACAACACCTTCATTCTTTTCCATTCTTGCAACAATCTCCCCCTTTGTCATTGATGGAAACGCATGATGTGAAAAACCATCCATCCCAAACTTATTCAACATCTCTTTTACATACTTAGACTGTGAAATAAAATTCCTCTCTATTTGATTAATTTGTAGCCCAAGAAAGAAATTCATCTCTCCAAACATAGACATTTCAAATTCTTTTTGAATCTCTTCGACAAACAACTTACATAGTTTTATTTCCTCCAAAAATAATGTCATCAACATATACAACTACAATCAAGATTTTATCATTTTCAATTTTAAAATATAGATTATTATTTGCCATACCTTTTTTGAAACCTTGCTGAATCAAATACCTATCTAACCTTGCATACCAAGCTCTAGGAGCTTGCTTCAATCCATATAAAGCTTTCTTCAATATGCACACCATATTCAGTTGATCTAACAATTGAAATCCTTCTGGTTGTTCCATGTAGACCTCTTCTTCTAGCTCACGATTAAAAAATGCAGACTTGACATCAATCTGATACACCTTGAAATATTTATGAGTAGGAAATGCTAAGAACATACTTATAGCATTATTTCTACTAGAGAGAAAGTCTCCTCAAAATCTATGCCTTCTACTTGTGAGTATCCTTTACACACAAGCCTTTCTTTGTTTCTATGAGACAAGGAAGTGTCAGGTGTTGGAAACTCAAGGGTAGGAAACTAAGAGGGGGGGTGAATCAGTTGTCATTGAATCTCAAACTTATTCAACTTATTAACCTTAATTTTAGATCTGATCATTAATCATGAAAGCATAAATGAACAACACATCAAAAGCACACATAACACCAATATTTTTTATGTGGAAAGCCTGTTAGGGGAAAAACCACGATGGAGGTCAATCCACAAGATTATACCTTGTTAAAAGTATAAGGAAATATGAATGGGGAATGCACATGCATTCAGGTACACTGCCTAGAGCTCACTGCTCAAATACAACAAGGCTTACTGACCAAGGAAGACACACTATCTTATAGAAAGATTCAAATTAAAACCATCTGGATTTGAACTGAGAAAATAACATTTGCTAATGCCTGGTTACAGTTTCGATTAAGCACATGAACACTTCTTTACTCTTCTTCACTCTCTGCTTTGCCTTCAAATGATCTGAACTTTATTCACACATAGGACTCATACACTTTGCATTCACACCCACACTCATGCCTTCAAATGATAAACAATCACTCTTATATACCTGCAACAAGAAATTACATCGCTATAAGTTAGCCACAAAAAGATAATAAAATAATTACAAGCAGTCGACCCAAAACAAATAAAGATTATTCATGCGAATCAACCAAGGTTGGACATAAAATAGTGTAGAACAAAAAAAAAATCTCCAACATGAAAACACTTTGATTAATTTATCCTCGAAGATCCACAACACACTTCAACACCTTGTCGGCCAAGAACATGAAAAACATGAATACACAAGAGAAAATATTGGATCATGAGCACAACGATCAATATAGACAAGCCAAAAAGATAGAGAACAAACTAGAAACATCCACAAGCATCATGAAACACCAGAGAAGCATCTGCAACAATTGAACTTACTAAAATCATAGAATCTTCAATTAGGAACACTAATTGAAGCGACATAAAAACTGTCAGAATGAAAATCACCATAACTCAATCAACTCTTCATGCGGATCTCTAAAATTCAACATGGATAAACTAGACATACTCAACAAGAAACCCTTTAGACCACAACCTCAGAAGAGAAATGTACTGAACACACCGACATAAAGAACTTCACTTCACCACTGAAAACTTGTAGCACTTCTTATTACAATTTTCTCAATATCCTCGACATATACAACTTCTAATGCAACAATGCTAATAGTGTTGACATCAATGAAAACCATATATCAAAAACACAACCAAAACATCCAACAATCTCCCCCTTTGGCATTGACGCCAACACATGATGTGAAAAATACCATCAACACAACTACGCTTACTTCTTCCTTTAAGTCCTGACTATTCTTTCCTCACATGATCTTCTCCCCAGATAATCAATAGTTTGTTTTTCACATTACTCTTCTCCCCCTTTGACATCAATGGAAAAGATATCTTCAATACAAGCTCTGAACCACATCTAAACTTCTGAACATCTGACTACTCCCCCTGAGTAGCAACCACCACAACATCAATCCAGATCAAAATATGATCATGAAATGCACAGATTGATGCAATGCAATGCATCCTTAGTTTGGATTAGGAGGGGTAATCACCCCTAACTTCCCTCTGAGATACTCAAAAGTATCTTTAGGCAACGACTTTGTAAAGATATCTACAATTTGCTCCTTAGTAGGCACATACTCCAATCCGACTTCCTTTTCACTTACCTTCTCCCTCAAAAAGTGAAATTTTATAGATATATGCTTGGTCTTTGAATGCAGTACCATATTCTTAGAAATGTTAATAGCACTTGAGTTATCATAGAATATAACAATAGGCTCATCATACACAACTCTAATATCCTTTAACATCTATTTCATCCACAGTACTTGAGTACAATTATTAGCAACAACAATGTATTATGCCTCTGCAGTAGATAAAGAAATAGCATTCTGCTTCTTACTCAACCATGAAATCAACTTCTTTCCCAAAAAAATTCTCCACCACTAGTAATTTTCCTGTCATTCACATCTCCTTCCTAATCAAAATTAGTAAAGGCACTCAAATTAATATCATCATCTTTAGGATAACATAGACCAAAATTAATTGTCTCTTTCAAGTATTTGAAAATTCTCTTCACAACAGTCACATGATATTCTTTAGGATCAACTTGAAATCTAGCAACAAAACATACAACATTCATGATATTAGGCCTAGTTTGAGTCAAATAAAGCAATCCACCAATCATTGATATATATCTTGTCTGATTTTCCTTTGGAGAATCATCATTAGTTGTCAACTTGCATCCAGTCACCATGTGTGTGTACCAACAGGCTTTGAATCTTCCATACTAAATTTCTTCAACAATTCCTTCACATACTTGGACTGAGATATAAAAATACCTTTATCTAACTGAGTAATTTGCAATCCCAAGAAGAATTTCATCTCTCCAATCATTGACATCTCAAATTCATTATGCATCTCATTAGAAAAATTCATGCACAAGCTATCATCTCCTCTAAATATGATATCATCAACAAAAAATTCCACAATCAAATCTTTATCATCATTCTTGAAATATAGATTACTATCAGTAGTACCTTTGTTAAATGCAAGTTTCACCAAGCACTTATCCAATCTGGCATACCATGCTCTAGGGGCTTGCTTAAGACCATACAATGCTTTCTTTAATTGACACACCATATATTCTTGATCAGTCAACTGGAATCCATCAGGTTGCTCAACATATACCTCTTCTTCCAATTCGCCATTTAGAAAAGTAGACTTGACATCCATTTGATAAACCTTGTAGTCTTTACAAGAAACATAAGCAAGAAACAATCTCACAACTTCAATTCTAGCAACGAGGGCAAAGGTTTCTTCAAAATCAATACCTTCCATTTGAGAATATACCTTACAAAATTAGTTTGATTTGTTTCTAACCACTTCACCTTGTTCATTCAATTTGTTTCTAAAGAACCATTTAGTTCCAATTACATTCTTATCCTTAAGCATGGGAACAAGAATCCATGTATCATTCTTCTCAATTTGTTGCAGTTCATCTTTCATTGCTTCAACCCAATGCTCATCTTTGCATGCTTCATTCACATTGTTAGGCTCAGTCTTTGAAATCAAACAATACTCTTCTGCAATTTTTCTCCTAGTTTGGACACCTTTGTTCTTATCACCTATGATCTGATTCTCTGAATGATTCAATTTCACATACCTCATAGTCTTCTTAGAATGTTCTTCAACTTCAAGCTCTTTTGATCTCTCTTTTGTTCTTACATTAGTTTCTCCTTCTTCTTGATTTTCTTGATTCACCAGAATGATTTGAACTTGACTTGCAGTCTGACCTTGCTTTCCTTTGCTTGTACTGTCATTCTGATAATCAAAATTATATCCACAGGTTCTGGATAGTGCAGGTATGTCTTCATCAACCTTAACATTTGCACTTTCAACCATTTTCTTCAATATTTTGTTGTAACATCGGTAGGCCTTACTTTTAGTAGCATAACCTAGAAAGATTCCTTCATCACTCCTAGCATCAAAATTTCCTATTTATTCATCTCTTTTGATATAACACTTGCTTCCAAAGATTTTGAAATATCTAACAGTAGGCTTTTGACCAGTCCATAGTTTAAAAGGGGTCTTACCAGTATCTCCTTTGATTTGTACCTGGTTAAGTGTGTACACAACAATGCTCACAACTTCTCTCCAGTAGATATGAGACACATTTCCTTCTAAAATCATGGTTCTAGCCACATCTAGAACTGTTCTGTTCTTCCTTTCCACAACTCCATTCTATTGAGGGGTCCATGGTGTAGATAAATGTCTCTTTATTCCATGCTCTTCACAAAAAGAATTAAACTCACCGGAAGTGAATTCACCACCTCTATATGATCTTAGACACTTAATCCTCAAACTAGTCTCTATCTCAACCATAGCCTTAAAGATCTTGAACTTTTCTAGAGCTTCAGATTTCTCCCTTAAGAAAGTAGCCCACATCATCCTTGAATAATCATCAATAAGCAACATGAAGTACCTGTAACCTTGTAAACTTCTAGTTCTAGCAGGACCATATAAATCAATATGCACAAGTTCCAACAATCCATTTGAATTTTTCTATTTACTTCAAAATGAAATTCTTGTTTGCTTTCCTAACTGACATTGTTTGCATATGGAATTAGTAGGTTTCATTAGCTTAGGAAGATCTCTGAAAACCTTAGTGGAACTTATCTTGGCAATGTTATCAAAGTTAACATGACACATTCTCCTATGCCATAACCAACTCTCATCAACTTGAGCAATCAAACAAATTTTACTAGCAACATTTAGATGAAAGATATTACCTTTTGTTTGTGTACCTGATGCAATCACATTTCTAGAATTTCCCAATATTTTGCACTTACCATCCATGAACTGAAGATTGTATCCCTTATCAACCATTTGACCAACACTCAAAAGATTATGCTTCAAACCTTCAACATACAAGACACCATCAATGTTATGCTTACCATCAAGAGAAATGTATCCTCTTCCATAGATTACACTAGCTGTGTTATCACCAAATCTCACAATACCACCATAATACTTATCCAAATTCACAAACTTACTTTTATCTCCTGTCATATGATGAGAACAACCACTATCAATTACCCATTCATCTTTCTCTTCAACTCGAGTAGCTATGGATTTCTCCACATTTGTACAACTAGTAGGTTCAGTAGACACATGATTATTTTCCTTGATAGCAATAAACACAAATTCATCTTCACTTGCATTTCCTCTATCAGATTCATCATCTGTTACACCTTCATCAACAACATAGTAACATTTCTTTTAGAATTTAGGCTTTTTAAATCTTGTCTTGGAAACTCTCTCAGGACACCTTGATGCAAAATGACCTATCTTATTGCAAGAGAAACATTTAATAAGAAATTTTCCCTTATACTTACCTTGTCCTCTGGTTTCTCTTTTCACAATCAATGCTTCAAGTTCTTCAAGCTCTCTTTCTTCTTCATCCAGTTGTTTCATTTCATCCTCATACTTGAATGTATTTCTTGATGAACTTTCACCCGGATAATATCTCTGTCTATCTCTTCCAAAAGTAGTAGCCTTAAATGCAGATTCAACCTTAGGAAGGGCATCACCAAATTCACTCAACTCAAAAGTAGTAAGCCTACCAATCAACATATCTCTATTACATGTAATGCTCCAATAGGGTTTACCAATGCATCTCAGATGGCACTCCATTCGAGCTTTCCACAAAGAATAATTTGTTCCATCAAATCTAGGACTATCCTTCTTACAATTCGCCATCCCGGATCACCTCAAGCTGTTAAACTTCTTCCAAGGAACCAAAAGCTCTGATACCAATTGTTGGCAACTCAAGGGAAGTCAACTGAGAGGGGGGGTGAATTAGTTGTCACCGAATCTCAAACTTATTCAACTTATTAACCTTAATTGCAGATCTGATCATTAATGATGAAAGCATAAATGAACAACACATCAGAAGCACACATAACACCAAGATTTTTTACGCGGAAACCATGTTAGGGGAAAAACCACGATGGAGGTCAATCCACAAGATTATACCTTGTTAAAAGTATAAGGAAATATGAATGGGGAATGCACATGCATTCAGGCACACTGCCTAGAGCTCACTGCTCAAATACAACAAGGCTTACTATCCAAGGAAGACACACTGTCTTACAAAAAGATTCATATTAAAACCATCCAGATTTGAACTAAGAAAATAACACCTGTTAATGCCTGGTTATAGTTTGGTTAGGCACATGAACACTTCTTCACTCTTCTTCACTCTTCTTCACTCTCTGCTATGCCTTCGAATGATCTAAACTTTATTCACACATAAGACTCATACACTTCGCATTCCACCCACACTCATGCCTTCAAATGATAAAACAATCACTCTTATATATCCGCAACAAGAAATTACATCGCTATAAGTTGGCCACAAAAAGATAATAAAATAATTACAAGCAGTCGGCCCAAAACAAATAAAGATTATTCATGCGAATCAACCAAGGTTGGCCATAACATAGTGAAGACCGAAATGGATGAAAAATGATGCAAGCTAAGTTAACATGATTTTATACTAAAAATGAACTAATTATGCAATTGCTAAGCTAATCTAAGCTAATTCTAAGCTAAAAGATGGAAACCCTAATTCATATACAAACTAAGATGGATGCATGGAAGCCATTAATGGATGCTTTAAGCTATTATGCAATTAGAAATAAACTAAAACAAGCTAAAAGTGAGTAAAAAGTGAGTGTGGATGTAAGTGAGTTCAACAACATAAGTTTGCAATTGAAAGATGGATCCATTTGTCTCCAAATAGTGCTTTATTTATAGGAGAGAAAATGAGAAATGGAGGGTTGATATTGAAAAGATTAATCAACGGTCAAAGATGAAGGAGATGAAATGCATGGATCATGGATTCTCATCAATGGTTGAGAATGCATGATGGGATTTAATCAAGGGTTCACATTTGCTCCAAACAAACACACTTTTGACTTGCTCACACAAGTCAAAGGTAACTTGTTCAAAAGGTTAAAGGTTAAAACTTGCTTAAGAAGCTAAGTGAAAATATCCCTTTTTCAAATGATAGAGGAATATGAATATTCTTTGGAATATTCATTTGGGTGAGGATAAAACTCATTTTACAAATTAAAAGAAATTCTTAATTGTGCAAAAAAGGGATAAGGAATATTCCATGGGAATATCCCCTTTTAGAGGAAAATTAGTTTAATTGCTAATTAAACAAGGTTTAATCATGCAATTAGGGGATTTGGAGGAATAAAGTGATATTTATTAAATAATTTAATAAATGGGGGGGGGGAGAGAGATGAAATGATATTTAATTAAATAACTTAAGGTTATTTAATTAAATAAGTTGACTTAGGGAATTAAATTAAATGTTTTGATTTATTTAATTTAATAGGATGAAATTTTAGTGTGAAGGGGTATGAATTAACCCAATTTTGATGAATTAGGTTAATGGATGAAAATGATGCAATTAATTAAATAGCTAGGCTAATTTAATGAATTAAGAAAAAATAAGATGGGTTTAAAGAGGAAATGATGTTAGTAAATCTATTTTGAATGTATGATATCATTTAGGAAATTTTTTAGTTTCTACATTTTGCTCCTATTTGAAGCGAGGTACTTGTTGCTTCGGTTCAAAGAATAACGCTCTTTGGATTAAAATTGTTGTTTAAATTAAAAAATATATATATTTTTTGATTTTTTAGATGCCCCACTGTTGAAGGTTTTTAGATGCCCCACTATTGAAGGATAAAGCTGATTCTTTGCCCCCTCGAGAAATTGGGCGAAAATTTTGAATTTTGGGTTGATTTCTTGATAAAGGTTAAAAGTTGCCCCAGGGGTCCAGAAAGGCTCCAAGATGCAAGAATTATGCCAAAAATACAAAAAATAATGCAAAATAAGGTCTAGATTGGAAAAATTGGTGAAAATGATGACAAACCCTATCTTGAAGGTGAAATTAGGGAAAAAAACCCTAATTTTCTAGCATAAATAAGCCAAGAAGGGTCACTTTCAATTCATTTGTGCATTCACACTTGAGAGATTCTTGCTATTTTGAGCTCTGAACCTCTAATGAAATGGCACAACAAGAGCTTCCTAGGCACATCTCCAACTGAGTTTGAGAGTTCCAGTGGCTTCTAGGCGCATGACCATTGGTATGTAACTCCAAACTTGATTTGAAATTTGACTTTTGGATGCATTTATTACACTTTGAAATTTAAACTTTGGTGGCGTTGTTATATAGTGATGCCCAAATTGAAATCGACGATGCTGAAATGAATTATAGTGACGCATATGTGTATGACGATGCTAATTGAGATTTAAAATTAGGGTTTCTAATTTTTAAAGGCGATGCATACTTGTATAGCGATGCTTCTGTTGATTTAGAAATTAGGGTTAGGGTTTTCCAAAGATTAAATAGTGATGCTCGTGTGTTTGGCGATGCATGTTGTGATTTGTAATTTTAAATGATTTTGGGTGTCACAATTTGAAATTTAAATATAGTGATGCTAATGTGATTTTTGAGCTATAAATTTCAAATTGATTCAAATTTCCTCGATTTCCTGATGTTGTGCACTTCATGGATGCAGGAGGTCATTCCACCGCTGATGTCATGCGAGCATAGACCCACCGTGTTGGAGAGATTGAGTGATTTGTTAGAATTATGCCAAGATCACATGGGAGAGATCGACCTTTGGTATGTTGCATATGCACTCATCATTCAGACACATCTTGCTACAATGACTGCTCTGTACGAGAGATGGCACAATGAGACCTCGTCTTTCCACCTTGCGATAGGCAAGGTGACAATGACCTTGGAGGATGTTTGGTAGATCCTTCATTTTCTAATTCATGATGATCAAGTGATCTATGATGTTGATTCTAGATTTGATGCCTGTCACGAGGTGATGGAGCTTGAGGACATCACCTTGGTGACATCATAGATTGACCTTGAGATGTATAGAGGTCATGTACCCACTTTCAAATTGATCATTACAACCATTATTTCAGGTTTGGTTGCTCCTAATAGATGCAACAAAGGGTTTAGCCCAGGATGGGTCTTGGCATGGCATCAAATGCTCTATAGGAGGAAACTCTTTGCATGAGGGCTTGTGATGCTGGCCTCTCTGTATCATGTTATACATGATTGTTTTATTATGATGGGAGAGCCATTGGTGCAGGGGTGACTTTGATACACATTTGGGTATGGGAGCATATCACTGTGCTCTGACCTATTGTTTAGATGGTAGATGTTGAGCCAATGATCTTGTGATCTGGCAGTATAGAGGTGCTATTACCCTAAGTCACACCAGACATATTAGGCTCCTGTGTTGGTGATAGGTCATTGATGGTATGACAATTTTTCATTGGCACCCATGGCTACAAATGCCACCATGGTTTGATGATGTGCAACCGTTATACTTCTCTAGGTGGACTTAATACATATAGGGTCACGAGCACACTATTATTGAGTGATATTTACCAGAAAGGGTGGCTTGGCAGTTTGGGGAGGTCCAGGACAAACCAGATGATGGTTACAGGGCCATTTTTGCTAGGTAGGCTAGAGAGGTTCCCACATGGGGATCAACCATTCCAGCTCTCGAGGTAGCCGAGAGCTTTAGATAGTTAGTGGCTCAACCTTGGGCCTATGATCAGGGTCAGGCGGTAGCATAGACTATGCCTACATATGATGCTTGGTTTGCACCTCCGCGATGTTTGACGGATCTAGCGAGCGATCCTCCGTGAGGGAGACCAAAAGGAAGAGGACATGTAGCTAGGATGGCCAGGATGGTTAGGTTCTAGGGGTTTTTCAAATTAGACAACAATTTCCTCAGTAGTAGGGTGGAAAACAAGGACCATAACATTAGGTAGCACCACCACTACCACCACCAGATGCTAGAGTTGTACAAATTCAATAGCTGCAGCAGCAGGTGCAGAATTTGACTACTGAGCAGTATCAGGCCCACCAGTAGATTTTGGGTATTACTATTGAGTGAGACCAGGCACGAAAATAGCTGGTTTCCATTACGACCAAGAGAGACTAGGTGTTACGGCAAGTACATACCATGACTACAGAGAGAGACCAGGAGGTTGCTCGACATCAGTAGATAGAGGCTATGATGGTGGCCACTCATGGTAGGATAGTTTTGGTGAGGTTGAACATAGAGGCCATTACGAAGACTGCATATTATAGGAAAGATTATCACCAAGATGTATTGCAGGCACTTAGACAACCTGATTTTTTGCAGCTCAGTGATGCACGACCGAAAGCAAAGGATCAACTTGAGAGGTAGGTCGGAGAGGGTAGTAGTCATCAGGGCTAGCCTTCGATGTACATACACTTTTTGATTTTGTTGCCCAATTTTTTTTTATCATAGATATACATTCATGGAATCCTTTATGATAGCCTAGTGGATATTGTACTTTTGATCATTATACATACACTGATCCATATTTTGTACCATGACATTCATTTTTTGATATATATGATACAGATACAAATGATTCATGATGTGTTCATCTTATTTCATTCTTATGAATGCATATGATATGAGATGCTTATAGTTGATGATGTATGGATGGACCTTACTTATGCCTATATGATATGCGATGATCATGATATGATATGGATGAAATGTTGTGTTTTTTTTTCAGTATCTTTTCATGATATGTGATGCAAATGTTATGGATGTAAATGATGTGGATCCATTTCTTGTAGTGTATTTTCTATGCATTTTATGAGATGATTATGTATGCATATGGATGTATGGATGCAAATGCTTATGATATGCAATGATTTAAGATGCTTAGAATATAAAATCTATATTATTCATCACAACTCAAATGATAATGTAGAATGTATGATGTGATATGCTATGATTATGCCAATGGATGCTATTATTATGAAATTTATGTATACTGATGGTTTGTGGATGCATGGTGGATGCATTGATGATGTTTTTGTTGACTGTCATGATACGAGGTTAGCACAGAGAAGATAGAAGAATAAATAATGAATGACCATTGATTTCAATGATTGCTTCAAAAGATCCAACAAGTTCTTGATCCATCAAGACTTTATTAGAGATGGTGACGAGACAATGCAAAATGAGAATGAAATGCAGGATGATGAGATGCTCATACTTCGGGATTGGGATTTTCCATCGTTCCTTATTGTTTGATATAACACATAGACACGATGCATCAAGGTATTGATAACCAAGATGGCATTGTATGTAGTGTAATGGAATTTGATTTGACAAACAGATAAGATAGTTCTTGTTCACACCTTGACATATGGAAACCTTGTTGGAATGCAAGTTAGAAACTTTGAATATATTGGACCAATGCATATGAAATAGTAAAAAACATACCCTAAATGACCTTCCTACACACAACTAAGCAAGTATGCACCAAAATTATTTTACAAGATTACCCACAAGCACAAAAAATGAAAGATAATGATCGATTCCCCATACCTTTCTCTCTAAATCATTTTGATAGAAATCATCGAGAGGTCCTCGGAATGGATCATTTAAGATAAATCATAAGAAAAGATCAAAGACAAACAACCAATGTTATCTATATCTCTTGCCTAGTTTAAGTTTAGCTAAGGAGATATCTGATACTAATGTCCATTACAGGAAGGATACATCCTAGGACATGTTGATTAGAGGTTGTTTGATGTTTGGGTGATGATGCTAAGATGAGCCACTGATATAAACTTCATTGACTTATTTACCTATGATTTAGACTTTAGATTTTGACACTCAGGTTCACACTTTATGATTTACTATGCTTGTTTTCTACTTGTTTCACGAAAGGTTGAAGGTGACAATCAATTTATTATGGGTGAAGGTTTATTGCGGGTGAAAGCGAGATGGGATGGGTGGTTTTGGATTTTCTAGAATATTTCAATGTTTTTGGTAATTTAAAATGTTTTGAGGATGTTTTTGGTCTTTTTGAAAGTTTATGTGGATGTTTAGGATTTTTAGATTATTTGAGGTTGTTTAGGGTTTTCTAAGATATTTGAGGCTTTTTAGGGATTTTGAATATTTTCTATTGTTTTTGGATTTTCCATTTTCAAATGTTTTTATGTTTTCTAAATATTTAGATGTTTTTGGTTTTTAAGAGTTTTACAAATGTTTTTGGATTTTTTGAGTTATCTGGATCTTTTGAGATTTTCAAAGATTTTACAACCAAGAACCTAACCTAAAGACCTATCCTAGGGGTGTCAGGGGTTGATCAAAGATAAGCCTTTCCTACTTTATACACGAAAAGACCATGTAGTTCAACTAACTCGACCTATTAACAAAATGAAGATATGAACAATGATGGGAAAGTTAGTTTATTATGGAAAACTCCTAAAGGACTGACCTAAGGTGTCTCGGGGGCACATCAATGATGGCCTTACCTACGTTCAAGCTCATAGACAACGTAGTTTGACAAGGGGTTCTGCTTTTTGGATTTTCGATATTTTTGACCTTTTTAGGGATTTTGATGTTTTTCTGGATGTTTTGGATTTTTCCTTTACAAATTTATGAATGTTTTTGGATTTTAGTTGTATAGGATTTTTCTGAATGTTTTTGGGATTTTTTGATGAATGTTTTATGAATGTTTTTGGTGTTTTTTGATAATATTTCCGATGACCTCAAGATATACAAGAACCCAATATGACCCATAACAAAATGCCCCCAGTGTGACATGTTATACCACTTCGATAAAGGGAGGATAGACTGACCTTTGGAATATGCCAAGTAGTGCTAAAGGGTTCATGATACCTCATAGTGTCAAGCTATGCTAAGGATGTGGATGAGCGATGGATGAATAGCGGTGCAAAGAATAATAGGACAAAAGAGCCAAAGAGTAGATGGAGGTGCTTTATTTATGTAAGGTGCTTGTTTGCCAGGTTTTCACCAAGGTACTTGCCCAAAGTGCCACCAAAGTGGTTTTCACTAGAGGATGATTTTTTTCTTTACTTCTTCAATCCTTTTTCTCATTTTTTTGGATTTTGATCATTTTTTGATTTTTTTGTACTTTCAAATTTTATACCCTTCAAGACTAGGCATAAAACTTTTTGAGATGCAAGCTATTAGTTAGCTCCTGTAAGGGTTCTCCTTTAGGGGTTGATAGTTGGTATACTCCTAATCCATAGCTTGTTGTGATGACAAAGGGACCTAACCAATTAGGTTCAAACTTTCCTTTGCTATCTTGATTTGGAAGGTTCTTCTGATTCTAATTTAGGACAAGATCTCTGACTTGGAATGACCGACATTTGATCCTCTTGTTATAGCTTTGTTTCAATCGAATTTGATATACTTGCAAGTGATTGAGGGCATCGAGATGAGACTTGTCTAGGAACTCTAATTTTTTCTGTATATGCATAAAATTGGTCATGTCTAATCCTGTCATTTAATTAAATATTTTATTATTTAATTAATTTCTCTAAAGTCCTCTACATATGATTAAATTTAATTAATTTAATTATATTGTTCATTCACTTTATTCTTCTATCGTGATTAAATAAATCAATTTTATTTTATTATTTCACATCCATATGTCTAATTAATTAATTAAATGAATACCCTTTATTTATTTAATTAATTATCACCTTTTTGAATTTAATTAAGTCTTTTGATTTAATTAAATTTAAATATTTCTTTTCTCCTATTCAAAACTTTCTTCTAATTAATTAAATATTTTATTTAATTAATTTCATCCACATGTCATTTCTTAAACAATTTAATTAAATATCTTTCATATCTTTTCAAATCATAATTAAATATCTTATTTATGAAATCCTCCATTATTCTTCAAATCTTAATTAAATATTCTATTTTAAGAAAAATATTCCATGTCACCCATAAATGAATAATTGAATTTATAACTCATTATTTATCTTTAAAATCTTTCCAAAATCTCACAAAAAGATGATTTTTACAATTCATCTTTATCATCTCATCTTATCTCTTCTACGAAAAAGGAAACAAATCCTGCTTTCTAGTTTTCTTCTATTTTTCTCTCCAGTCTTATCCATCTTCGACTGTTCGATTTGCTAGGAATTTTCACAGTCGTTGATCACCTCAGCCAATCATAATCTTTTGAAAGTTCTATAAATACCCCTGCGAACCCAAGCATTGGTTACAACACACGTACATTAGAGCTTACTTGCATTCTAGCATTCTAGCATTCTAGCATTGTCATTATCAGTTTTAGCATTCATAACATTTTCATAATCTTCAATTCTAGCAATCATGTTTAGTTTAAGCATAATCATATCTTAGCATAGCACACATTCATCTTCAATCTAGTTCTCTAGGAAGACCATTTGTTGAGCCTAGCACACAATCTGAGAGCAAGCTGGAATCGAGAAGCTCCTGTTAGTACTTCTCTCAAAGTTGATACACAAATCAGTCAGTTAACCAAAATATTTGACAAGCAACTATAGTTCAAGGACAATGGAGTAGGGGAGTACTCTCTCTGTCTTTCTAATCTACCTATATCACCTCGGTCACATGGACAACCCTCTATCGCACAACAACAAATATCTGTAGCATCCACATCAACACAACCACCAACAAAGACAAATACAAAGTTTAATGGATGATTTATCAAAGAAAAATTCCCCATGGAAGATTCCGAGGATAAAGAAGTTCTAAGTTAGCTCTATAAAGATGAAGATGAAATAGTTCTTAATGTCAAACTATCGTCTGATCAATATGGTAAAGGATATTCAATCATGCAAAAGATGGGCTATGATGGTAATGGTCCTATCGGAAAGAGAAAAGTAGGAGTAGTTGAGCCTATTCACCTTCTAGGACTTGCTGCAAAAGATAAAACAAGACTAGGCTATGATATTGACTCAAAAGAAGTAACATCTAAGCAGTTGCATGATACTATTCTCTCACATTGCAAGAAGGGTCTGATACAAGAGAAGCATGTTTGATAGCAATTCAAAATTTTATGGATAATAACTCTGACATAGACTCTGGTGAATATGAATGAGACACCATCCACAATGATGAGTTTTGGAGGGACAAAAGGGTTGATGTAGTACACAAGTACACCCCAACTTTAATCAAAGGTGAAGGGTCAGGGTCCCAACCACAAGAATCTAAGCTACAAGGTGACTATGATTCTAGTGATACTGAGTCAGATTTATTCGAACAATATTATCATGATAACAGTACCATCATTGATTTTCCTCATACCTCGGATCCTATGGACAATTATGTTATGACCATAACCATAGCCAATTTCACATAGCCCAATGACCTGCTACCACTGATACATCCCGATCTCATTAACTGGGATCTATCCGAACCTATCGATATACCTATGTTTTCAAGCGATGAATCTATCATGAACTTCCTTTCCGTAGATGACACAAATGATTGTTCCACTGGAAATTTTCTGCATAGAGTCTTTAATCAGGAGAGTGTCAAGTCTCCTAGCAGCAAAAATAAAAATAAAAAAGAAATATCTAATGGTGAAAACCATAATCTGACAGTGTTAGATCAAACAAAAGATAAAACAAAGAGCATATCAGATGGTGAAAACCTTTTGAAGGCACTAGATGATGGGATGCTTGACACTCTCCTGGAGCATTATCATGAGAAATCACCTATCTTGATTGAGCCTACAAAAGAGGTAAATCTTGAAACTAAAGAAAAACCAAGGATCCTACAATTAGTTGCATCAATGACAGATAAAGAGGTACCCGAGTTCATGGAATTTCTCAGAGAAAATCAAGCCAACTTTGCCTGGTCTTATGCAGACATGCTAGGTCTTGATCCTGATCTTATAATGCATCACTTGTCCATCAAACCAAGAGTTAAACCTATGAAACAAAAACTCAGAAAGATGCATCCTCATGTTGCACTACTAGTTAAAGAAGAGCTCATAAAACTCCTTGATGTGGGATTTATAAGATCGATCGACTATGCAGAATGTATTTCCCACATTGTTCCTGTGTCCAAGCTCGACATAAGTGTCAGAGTGTGCACATATTTCAGAGATCTTAATAAGGCATGTCCTAAGGATGACTTCCCACTTCCAAGCATCGATACTATAGTTGATTTGATAGCTGGCCATGCCATGTATTCACTAATGGATGGTTTTTCTAGTTACAACCAAATCAAGATTGCACCTGAAGACTAGGACAAAACAATGTTTACATGTCCATGGGGGACTTACTGTTGGAATGTCATGCCTTTCAGTCTAAAGAATGCTGGGGCTACATATCAAAGGGCTATGACTACAATTTTTCATGACATGATGCATACATTCATGGAAGATTATGTATACGATATATTGGAAAATTCATACACAAGAGAAGGACATCTTGAAATATTATCCAAAATCTTTGCAAGGTTGGAAAAGTTCAAAGTTCACCTCAACCCCAAGAAATGTGTTTTTGGGGTCACATCTGGAAAGCTCTTGGGATACATAGTATCAACAAAAGGAATTGAAGTAGATCCTGCCAAGGTACAAGCAATCATGGAAATGCCTCCACCAAGGAATATCAGTCAGTTAAGATAATTATAGGGATGACTTCAATCTATACGAAGGTTCATTGCACAGTTGGTAGATAAAAGTCTACCTTTCACACATCTATTGGATAAAAATGTTCCTTTCAAATGGGATGACAAGTGTGAAATGGCCTTTCAACAACTCAAGCAGTACCTAATGAACCCACTAGTTCTCGTACCACCAAATCCGGACAAACCACTACTCTTATATATTGCTGCAACAAAGACATCTTTGGGGGAATTATTAGCACAGGAGGACTCTACAGGAAAGGAACATGCAATTTATTACATCAGTCAAACACTAACATGTCATGAACTCAACTACACTTTCATTGATAAGGCTTTTCTAGTAGTAGTATTTTCCTCACAAAAGTTTCAACACTACATGTTAACTCATACAATTAATCTTGTTGCAAAGATTGATCCACTCAAATATTTGTTAAGCAAAGCTACATTGACAGGAAGGCTAGAAAAATGGGTTATGATCCTAATCAAGTTTGGAATCCATTATGTTGATTGCAAAGCAATCAAAGGAAAAGTTATCGCTGATCAACTGGATGAAGCACCAATACAAGCAGAGCATCCCATGCACATTGAATTTCCAGATGCTGATGTCTTCACTACAGAATCCAAACAACCATGGTCATTATATTTTGATGGTTCTTTCACTCAACATGGATCAGGGGCAGGCATACTCTTTGTCACCCCTTAGGGAAATACCATCCCTTGGTCATATAGGCTAATGTTTCCATCCACTAACAACATAGCCGAGTATGAAGCTTTAATCACTGGGCTCAAGATCACATTGGAATGGAGGATTACAAAACTACAAGTCTATGGTGACTCACAATTAGTCATTAATCAGATCAATGATGATTATCAAACCAAAGATGACAAACTGTTTCCGTATAAGATGGTTGATGATTTCAAGAAATAGTTCATAGATATCAAGTTCATACAGATTCCAAGACTTGATAACAAGGCAGCTGACGCCATGGCCACAATCGCATCATTATTGCAACTCCCAAAAAATTAGGCTCGCTATGAATTTCTGGTGGAACAATCATTTACACTTGCCTATGACACACCTGAAAGCCAAATCATTTGCCACTTAGTAGGATCTGATTCAACTTGGTATGTCAAGATTTATGCCTACCTAAAATATGCCATTTTACCACTTGACTTATCCCGTAGCCAAAAATGCAACTTTATTCGCCAATCCTCTCGCTATACCCTTATCGCCAACATCCTCTACCACCGTGGTCTTGATGGTACTTTACTTCGATGTCTTGAACATGATGAATCCGATAAGGCTTTACAAGAAGTTCATGGTGGAATTTGTGGTACTCATTCAAGTGGACTGACCTTATAAAAAAATGATTAGAATGGGTTACTACTAGCCGACTATGGAGAGGGAATCATTCACTTTCGTGAAAAAGTGCTCTAAATGTCAGATTCATGGGAATCTCATTCATGCTTCTGCACAAGAACTTCAACCGTTCACGCCAACTTGGCCATTCTCTCAATGGGGTTTAGATATAGTTGGCAAGATTCATCCCTCATCATTGAATGAACACAAGTTTATCATCATAGCGACAAAGTACTTTACGAAGTGGATTGAGGCAATACCTCTCACTAAGGTTACCGACAAAGAAATCTCATCATTCATACTCAACTATCTCATTTTTTGGTATGGCATTCCCAACTCCCTTATCACAGATAATGGACGACCATTCAAGAATCAGGATGTTGATGAACTTTGTGAGAGATTCCATATCCAACAAAGATATTCAACACCTTATTATCCACAAGGGAATGGCCAAGCAGAGGCCTCAAACAAAACAATATTGAAAATCCTAAAGAAGACTGTGAATGATGCAGGGAAAGATTGGCACGTTCAACTAAATCCCGCATTATGGGCCTACAGAACTAGTATCTGAATTCCAATAGGAGCAACACCGTATGCTCTTGTCTATGGAGCAGAAGCCATTTTTCCACTAGAGGTTGAGATTCCCTCACTCAGGGTATCATTAAGGGTCTCACAGCAGATGATGACTACAGAGTTTCCTGACTGCAAGAGCTGGAACTCCTTGATGAGAAGAGACAACGAGCAGCTAATCATTTGAAAGCATATCAACAGATGATGTCTCACAACTATAATCACATAGTCAAGCTCTATACCTTTAAGGTTGGTGATCTTGTTTTCAAAGAGAACCCACGAAATCAGCAAGACAGAGAGAAGAAAGGAAAGTTTGAACCAAATTGGCTGGGTCCATACGTGGTCATCACAGTCTACGGTTCAAGAGCATACAAGTTGTTAATGCCAGAAGGAGCCCTGTTTGACAAACCCATTAACAGCATGCACCTGAAAAAGTATTATGTCTGAAGCAGTTATCATCATCCAGAAAAATTCTTTTAAAAATACAAAAGCAGCAGAAAAAGTCCTAAACAAATACAAAAACAGTGAAAAAGTCCTAAAAAAAATACAAAAACAGCAGAAAAAGTCTTGAAAAAAATACAAAAACAACAGAAAAGTCCTGAACAAATACAAAAACACCAAAAAAAGTCCTGAAAAAATACAAAAACAACAAAAAAGTCCTGAAAATAAAAATAAAAATAAA
>VDFB02000017.1:110735991-110763904 GCA_007258455.2 Sequoia sempervirens | reverse complement strand
CCATCATCAATATTTAGTGTCAAGCATCTATCATTGGTGTAGGAAACTAGACATTGAGGGAGGCTTGCATGGTCTCTCTTCTCTTGATTTGAGAGGGATTTTTTCCTCCCATGGGGTTTATCCTTCTCACTTCTTTTGAGGGGAGTCGTTGAGGCCTTCTCTATTCATCCTCTCTTGTGGGGGATTTTGTTGTGTTAGTTTTCTCCTTCAATTCTTTTTGAGAGGATCTTTTTGTATATAGGTACCTAACATGGCTATACATTTGTTGGGACCCATCCATTCATCCTTCTTTTCTACCTATCTAAGCTATATGCTTATGGGGAGGTGTTAGTGCATTTTTATTGTCTTGCATTTAGTTTATTTACTTTAGTATAAGCTTGCTTAGGTAGGTATCTATTTTGGGTAAATTTCACATATGACTTATACTTCCTAATTTGGTGGAGATGTTGTGCACATTTGTGACTCCATCTCCTTTATCCCACATTGGCTGTACATTCACATATCTTGCTAGTGCATCCTATAAATACCCATTTGTAACTCATTGTTGAGCATCTCTTTTCCACATACAACCTTGAATAGAATATCATTATTCTTTCATATTGATCTTATAATTCTACGCATACAAAAGAAACTTACCAGCTCCTAATGAAATTCTTCATCCACAAAATAGGATTCAGATAACAAATGGGAGGCCATCCCCATCTATAAAGGGGCATCAATATCTATAGAGTAGAATATCTATTGTATGCACAACATTACTATACTGCTATGCTAATGCATGGAAGTCAATAATTGAGCACAAAGTCACTATCCCTTAATTGTGTTATCCTTTTTTTCTTTTGAACATTGGAGTAATTTTTTTTACTTTAATTTTTTTCTTTGAAATTCAAAATAGATATTGTGCATTAGAAAGAGATTACACTCATCATATTGGTGATTATTGAGTTTCCAATCTCTTACATGTGAGGGATTCACATTTTTATTTGGACATCCTAAATGCAAAACAACATTGCTCTAGCTCTGCATTTGCATTTCAATCTTGGAGACATCTTTTAATTCTACATTCTTTAAAATATATTAAGCCCAACTAAGTCATAATCCTTTTCCAAAAGGTCCAAAATGAAATTGAATTTTATAGAAACTAAATATTTAAATGGACGAACTTATATACTAGCTTCTTGATTCTTGTTTGCTTTCAACTAGTAACAATTGTGCACATAGTTGAATTTCACTCATAAGAAGAAAACTAGATAATTGAGAACACACTACACAATTAACCCCAAAGGACATTAGCTCAAATCCCAATATTTTTTTGCGATCAACTCAATTCCACTCTTTTTGATCACCTAGTTCCCAAAATGGACAAGGTGAGAGCATATGGAGTAAGAATGAGGACAGAGGAAAATTAATTGAAAAGTGTTGTTGGCAAGCCGAACAACTTACAATTTAAAATAATCATAGAATCACACTAGCCAAATTGGTTGATAATGAGTGCAAATGAAGTTGCATCAACGTCAAAATGGCAGATTAACTCACTCGATTCCAGTTCACCCCATGCAAGGCGAAGTATGATAGAAAATAAAATGGGGTCCAATGGTATATCATCCAGTTTTACAATATCGTGGGCATGAAATGCACAAGTCTCTAGTGGTACTACCATCATGGGTTACAATAATATGAGCATGTAATGCACTAAGTACAATTGAGAATGATATTGATAAGAGAAGCTAGCTGCACACACTAATAATTTTATTCAAAATTATAAATAGATTGCGTTATATACATAAGCTAGTCCATAAAATCATAGGTTGATGTTCTACCATTTATGTAGACTCAATAAATTGAAGTGCATTGCAAAAGAGGGTTGAAGGATGTAAGAATCCTAGTTCTCTCCAAACTGAAACTCGGCCCTTTTGTTGAAAGTTTTCTGACTTTTGTATTTTTTTTGTAGTTTTGGGTTTTATGCTTTTTTTGTGTTTTTTGACATAAGATGCAAAGTAAAAATGCTCAACTAGAGAATGTAAAGCAACTACAAAATGCATATGCTGCAAAGAGATATCTTTATTGGATTTTATAAAAAGCCTTTACAACCAAAGCATACCCGGGAATGAAGATTATAATATCAGCAATCTGGATCGCTCACAGCAATGAATACGTCTGATAAAATATTCGACCTGCTGCTGAAACAACTTTTTCCACCTCAAAAACCTTATGAAATGCCTCTAGGGATGTAGGTGCCCATGATGCAATAGAAATCAGTCAAAAAGGAAAGGCGTTTCATCTAGAAGTTCACACACCTAAGCTGGTTGCTGGTACGGCTGGGAGAAAATCAAATGGTACGGCCTTGGGATGTGTGCTAGCAATCATAAAATGCAGCCTTTGGTATGTCCGCCTTTCACAATGGAAAATCTTGCTTGAAAACCCTTGATAAACTTCTCCAATCTGCACAATATTGACCTTTGAGTGAAGCCAATCCAATATGCAATCTTTAGTTGACGTTTCACAACCTCAGAAAGCAAGAATGAAATATGCCAACCAATTTTTTCCCAAGATTTACACAACACAAACCAGCACTATGCCAATAGATTAATGTTAGCTTCCAAAATGATATTCAATTTAAATGCATTCAACGCCAAGAATGTTCACCAAGATCCTTTAGAAGGCGAGGTGATAGCATATGGTGGAGGAAACTGAACAATAACTAGAAAGCAAATTACAATTGAATGTAAATAGGCGGTGAACCAGCCATGAGAGATTTCCACACTTCCACTTATTGAGTGGGGGGGGAAAGATTACAAAGCAAACTAATTCTTCCGCTGCAGCAAGCATCTGCTCAACACTTAGAACCAAAACAAAATCACACAAAAAGCTGTAAGTAAAATTGACCTTCAGCCATGATGAAGGCAGCAACTCAAAACTGTGAAGATCACCAAAAAATTTCATCAACTATGAAGCTCAATCTACTAGTCTGAATGAGAAGCAGCCATAAAGCCAACTAGGTGTTATCTTTCAAGCATGAAATTGGACAAATGCTAGGAGGTAAGCATTCCTCGAAGCCAAATTCATGAAGTCATTTCAACAGCATAACATTAGCATAAAATGATGGATGCCAAAAGCTAGAGCAAACCTTGCTTATATAGAAAACTGGAGGGGACCTTACAACTTCTTGAAACTTCCCTCCAAAAAGGGACGCTCTTTCACCTTTCCAATATTTTAAATTTCAAAATATTTAATTCCCTCTAGAATGGCGTCCATTTCAAGGCATAATAAAACATTATTAAAAATATCAATTATTTCCTTCATGTGGCGTCCACCCCTTTAATGACCACCTTTTTAACACAACTTCAAGTTGATACACTAGGCCAAGGGGTCAATTTAAAAATATAACATTAATGCCTTGTGATGAATTATTTCTCCAAAAATTGCTCCAAAAAGCCAGAATCAAAACCAAACAACTGCTCCAACTGAAAAGGAAACTTACTGAAGTGCTGCCAACAAGACCATTGCCAAAATTAAACTTCCTAAAAATAGTAAATTCAGAGAAATGCCAAAAACCTCCAAACAAAGGAAACCCTAATTTCATCTCAATGAGCCTACGGGTCTCCGAAATAGGCTGATGAGCTATTAAACTGATCACTGATGAGAAGGGGACATTACAGTCTGCCCTCCTCGAGATTGCTTGTCCTCAAGTAATCGCAAATCTGAGTGCTGCAAGATATGTTCACCTTCCCATGTTACATCTTCAATATGCAAGTTCCTCCATTTTACCAAGTACTCCTTGATTGATATCCTCCTCAAAGAGTGCTCCCTAGTGTCAAGAATCTCCTTTGGAGTCAACACCAACTGTCCTTCTTCATCCAATGGAGGTAATTCTGTAGTAGCAACCACATTGTGCCCAAGCGCCTTCTTGAGGCGTGACACATGGAAGACGTGCACTTTGCTATCAGCTGGAAGCTCCAACTTATATGCCACTTCACCAATCCTTTTGATGACTTTGAATGGACCGTAAAAACGTGGCTTTAATTTGTCTACACCACTCTTCTTGAGGGAAGACTGTCTATAGGGTTGGAGTCTCAAGTAAACCATATCTCCCACTTCAAAAGAACACTCAACACGCTGCTGATCAACGTATAACTTTTGCTGGTTTTGAGCTTGTTGCAGATTTTCCTTTAATGATTTCAAGATGTCTTGGCTCTGCTGAAGCATATCCTTTTCCTGTGGAGCTCTACTATCACCAAACACCAAATCTACAACTTAGGAGCATCATATCCATAAAGAGCCATAAAAGGAGACATCTTAATTGACATATGATAGGAAGAGTTATAACAATACTCCCCAAAATGAAGCCATTTTACCCAAGCTCTTTGCTGACATAATTTCTAAGGTAGCCTTCTAACCATTTGTTAACAATCTCGGATTGCCCATTGGTTTAGGGGTGATAACTAGTGCCTGGAGTGAGCACTGTACCACTCAATCTGAAGATCTCCTGCCAAAAAGCACATAGGAATTTGTCGTCCCTATCATTGACAATAGTTTTAGGCAATCCATGCAAATGGAAAACTTCTCTAAAGAATAATTCAGCTACTTGAGCTGCTGTAAATGAACTTGTGATAGCAAAGAAGTGAGAAAACTTAGTCAACCTATCTACCACAACATAAATACAATCTCCCCCTTGCACTTTTGGTAAACCTGTGATGAAGTCCATTGCAATGCTCTCCCATTTTTTATGTGGAATTGACAAAGGCTGCAACAAACCAGTTGGAAAAGAGTGTTCATTTTTATTCATTTGACAAGTAGAACACTCCCTTATGTAGCGCAAGACTTCTTCCTTCATCCCTTTCCAACAAAATCTTTCTCGGATCTGCTTATAAGTCTTGAAAAATCCTTGGTGATCAGCAAGGGAAACATCATGAAAAGATTGTAGAATCTTCTTCTTAATCTTAGTTTCGGGTACTAAAAAGATTCTACCTTTATAGAGGATCAAACCATCAACCAACTGGTACCTTTCATCTTGTAAATGACCTTCTACTATGCTGG
The DNA here is from genome assembly GCA_007258455.2 of Sequoia sempervirens. Taxonomy (NCBI): domain Eukaryota; kingdom Viridiplantae; phylum Streptophyta; class Pinopsida; order Cupressales; family Cupressaceae; genus Sequoia; species Sequoia sempervirens. Next base: position 110,758,867 of record VDFB02000017.1, on the reverse strand, counting down.
TTGCAAACTGATTTTTTGCATAATCGGCAGTAATTAACTCCTTCCAATCTGATGTAAGCTCGCAAACTGACTGCAAATGGGGTCTTTTTGATAAAGCATCTGCCACTATGTTATTCTTCCCTTTGACATACTCAATGTCAAAGTCATAAGCTTGAAGCTTACTCACCCACTTCTGCTGCTTTTCATTCAAATTCTTTTGGTGCATAAAATGTTTAAGACTGTTATGATCAATCTTAACCACAAATTTACTTCCCACCAAGTATTGACGAAACTTGGACAATGCGTGCATAATTGCAAGCATCTCTTTGTCATAAATTGAGTACGTCTTTTTTGTTCGTTTCAATTTTTTGCTCTCAAAGACAATAGGATGCTTGTCTTGCATTAGAATAGCTCCTACTCCCTCACCTGAAGCGTCACATTGCAGCTCAAAGGGCTTCTTGAAATCCGAAAGAGCTAACACTGGATATGAGCTCATGATATACTTGAACTTATCAAACACTTCCTGTGCTTTCTTTGTCCAAAGGAAAGCTCCTTTCTTTGTAAGATCTGTAAAAGGGGCTGCCATTTGAGAATATCCCTTGACAAATCTTCTGTAAAATCCACACAGACCCAAAAATCGCTTCAAGTGAGAAACATTCTTTGGAGGTGGCCAATCAAGAATGGATTTAATCTTTTTGTTAAATTATGTGAACAGATTAAATGCACAGAAAAATAATTCGAAATCAGACAAAATAACACAGCATATACCCTGGGAAAACCCTCCTCTTGAGGGAGAAAAACCCAGCAACAAAGATCTCTCTTATATTTGATGTAACAGAGGCAATTTTACATATTACAATGAGGTCTAACACAAGACCAATATACAACACCTGGCAATATGGAATGACAGATAGCAACCTCCTAAATCACACCTAGCAATGACTGAACACAGATCTGGCAATGTTCACTTTGCACTGGAAGGTCTTCAATCGATGCACTGGATTGTCTTCAATCTTGTATTAGCTCAACACTGTGTAATGTTCGTCCTTGTATTCTGAATTCGCACTTTGCTTATTATATTCGCACTTGAGTATATTGCAAAGCTGATGAGAATAACGTCAATCTGTACCTTGTATTCGCACTTGATTGATATCACCGAACTGGTATATTCGCTCTTGAATGTTAGATAAGTTCGTGCTTGATTGATATCACCGAACTGGTATATTCGCTCTTGAATATCAGATAAGTTCGCACTTGATTGATCAGATGTATTCACAGTATAATATCAGATAAGTTCGCACTTGAGTAAATGACCGAACTGATCTCATTCTTGGATAATAACAATGGACGAATAATCTGTATATATATCCAAATGAAATGGAGAGACAGATCCTTCATGTCGGCCTCTTAAGAAATCATAACTCCAAGATATGATGTCGGCTTCAAGCAATCTCAACTCTTCTTTAATCAATGTCGGCCTCAATCAAAATAACCTCTTCACAAGAGGTCGGCCACCTTAAAGATCGAATCCCAAGGAGAATGAGTCGGCTTCAAATAAATAAACAAATTTAATTGTCTTTGCATTTTCTCAAGTCGGCCATGCTATGAGAAGATAAACAATAAATATAAATTGAATAGCCAACGGCTATCATTCAATTTAAGTTTCCACGAAGGAGCTGAGCTGGAAGGAGCTACCGGAGCTGCTATATCATTAACACTCCCTCTCAGCTAGGGAGAGAACTTCCAGCTGCACAAATAAGAATCATCTCAATATGAGATCCATCAGCCATCATTGCCTGCAATCAGATATAAAGAGAAGGATATCACCTCAATGTGATGACGAACACCATGGCTACATCCATGTGTGAAATGATATATCACCTCATTGTGATATTGACCACCATGGCTACACTCGTGTATGGGAAGGAGCTTATCACCTCATCGTGAAAGCATATCACCTCAATGTGATATCAACCATCATGGCTACACCCATGTATGGTATGTACAAGTGTTACATCACTTGCGTGATGTTGTCACCTCAACGTGACTTTCACCATGGTTCTCCCAGAGGGTGAAACACAAGTACACAAGAAATCATCACGAATTCTCTCACGTGATGCGGTCATGGAGTCACACACATGACATCCACCATGACTCTCTCAGAGGGTGGAAACAAGGGCTTACACCTCAAATTCTTCCGTCTCAGAAGAAGATGCATTAACAAGGGATTTCACCTCGAACTTCTCTCACAGAGAAGAACTCATTAAATAAGGTCACCGATGCTGAGACTCTTTCTCAGTTCAGGCTGGATTCTCCATCATACCAAGTCTATCTCAAAAGTACACAGCTTCATCCTAGCGAGAGGCTTGGTGAGAATATCTGCCATCTGCTCATCAGTGTAGATGTACCTCAACTGTACAGCCTTCTGCAGTACCATATCTTTGATATAGTGGTACTTGATCTCAACATGCTTGGAGCTGTCACGAAACACAGGATTGACAGAAGGCTTCACACAACTCACAATGAATAATAGTAGACTCCATTGATTGTCCAAACAATCTTGTCAGGAGCTTACAAAGCCACACTGCTTCTCGAGCTGCCACACAAGCTGCAATGTACTCGGCCTCTGCTGTACTCAATGCCACAGAAGATTGCTTCCTGCTGCACCAGGAAATCATAGCGGAACTCAAACTGAAGCAATCGCTAGAGGTGCCCTTCTGATCTGCAGCACAATCATCTTCTATAGGTTCAGTAGGCTCCCTCTGAATCTTTAACTACTTGGCCTTGCAATGCTGCAACCTTCACTTCTTCTCAGTAAGTTACAGGACTCCCTCTTGATCCCTGCTTTAGGACTCGCAAAGAAGTCTTTTGGAAGTGAACTCTCTCTAGCCACCAACTCAGTCTCATGGCTGCAAATTGTGACTTCATGCTTGATCATTCCTTTGATCTTTTCATCGCTTAGGCAATCTCTCATCACTTTCCAGCTTCTAGCTGTTCACAAAGCATTTAGGGAGAGATTACTAACAGTTTATGATTATCAAGACTGGAATCATACAAGTTTTACTATCTCAGGTTATAGTATGAACACATGAGAGTTTATGCATAATGTTAGAACATGAATAAGTAAATCATTCTGAACAAAAGATTAAACTAAAGGGATAAGGAACTTATCTCTATCTAGTTTTGATATGACTCTTTCGTTCATCTTTTACTCCTCTCGAGAGTGCCAAACTCTGCACAACAAAAGAATAATCTGCACAACTACAGATTTCTTGAATGCATTAAGCGGTTAGCATGTAGAACCAACTCTCTCAAGAGTTTAAGGTTTTATCACAAAGCATGCATTGGAGAAGGATATCGATGTGATCAACCTATCACAACGAAAATGCAAATCTCTTCTCTTTTCTTCATTTCATCTCAAAGTCATACTTTAAGGATCTACATGATTAGTAACTCACAATGGATAATTTGAAATCTTCAAAGGATCTTTATCCTAGAAATCACAATTCAAGAGAAATAACAATCTCCTTATACTACTCACACATGATCCAAGATAAAAGATACAACTTAACAAACAAAAAATACTTATCTATTTTGCAAGATACGCTGATTTTAAGCACAAATCAACACACAACTTTTACGGCTTGAACACAGGCCCATGATTCAAAATAGAAATTCTCTAGAGTCCTTATGAGGAGAGGACTTATTCGTATCCGCAAATGAAGCATGCTGATTAGGTCTAGTTGGGCAATCCTTGGCGAAGTGCCCAAACTCATCACATCTAAAGCATTGTAACTTGGACATATCCCTCTTCTTCTTGGATGGAGGTGCATCATTATTTCCCTTGTCCCGATTCCTTTTGAAGAATCCTTTCTTTCCGTCTTTTCCTTTCTTCTTTGAAACATGGGAGGTGAGAACATGAATGTCTTCATTCTTTGAACTTTGACCAACGCCTCTTGCCACTAACCTTGATTCTTCTTGAATGCAATCAGATCTTAGGCGATCAAACTTAGGTAGTTTCGATCTAGCGCTGATTCCTTGAATGAAGGATTCCCAAGACAAAGGCAGCCCATTGAGGGCAAGCATAGTTAAATCCTTGTCATCAACTATATTCCCAATTGTTGAGAGCTGGTCTCTTAAATTTGAAATCCTCATGAAGTATGCAGTAACAGATTCTCCCTTAGACATTTTCACATGATGCAATTGATGCTTTAGTGCAAGGGCTCGGCTGGTATTGTTGACTTCGTACATCTCTTCCAAGGTCTTGAGCATATCTCTCGCTGTCTTCAACTTAGAAATGATAGGAACAATATGATCCTTGACTGAGTCAACCAGAATCTTCATTGCTTTGATGTCTTTCTTCAGCCACTCCTCCTTTTCTTCTGCCTCCTCAGGTTCAGAAATGCTAGGCTCCATGAAGTCACCCAATTCATTTTCACGCAAGGTGAGCATGATCCTAAATCTCCATGAAGTGAAATTAGTTGCACCTTAGAGTCTGACTTCAACCTTCAAACCATTCACCATCTTGGCTGAGTAGGATGAGTGAGCAACAGAAGGTATGCTGATTGGCAATAATCTGATCACGATCCTCAAACCCGCTCTGATACCATGTTAAATTATGTGAACAGATTAAATGCACAGAAAAATAATTCAAAATCTGACAAAATAACACAGCATATACCCTGGGAAAACCCTCCTCTTGAGGGAGAAAAACCCAGCAACAAAGATCTCTCTTATATTTGATGTAACAGAGGCAATTTTACATATTACAATGAGGTCTAACACAAGACCAATATACAACACCTGGCAATATGGAATGACAGATAGCAACCTCCTAAATCACACCTGCAATGACTGAACACAGATCTGGCAATGTTCACTTTGCACTGGAAGGTCTTCAATCTATGCACTGGATTGTCTTCAATCTTGTATTAGCTCAACACTGTGTAATGTTCGTCCTTGTATTCTGAATTCGCACTTTGCTTATTATATTCGCACTTGAGTATATTGCAAAGCTGATGAGAATAACGTCAATCTGTACCTTGTATTCGCACTTGATTGATATCACCGAACTGGTATATTCGCTCTTGAATGTTAGATAAGTTCGCGCTTGATTGATATCACCGAACTGGTATATTCGCTCTTGAATATCAGATAAGTTCGCACTTGAGTAAATGACCGAACTGATCTCATTCTTGGATAATACAATGGACGAATAATCTGTATATATATCCAAATGAAATGGAGAGACAGATCCTTCATGTCGGCCTCTTAAGAAATCATAACTCCAAGATATGATGTCGGCTTCAAGCAATCTCAACTCTTCTTTAATCAATGTCGGCCTCAATCAAAATAACCTCTTCACAAGAGGTCGGCTCTTGAACATGTATTGGCCTGAATGAATATTCTCACCTCTTCATAAGAGGTCGGCCACCTTAAAGATCGAATCCCAAGGAGAATGAGTCGGCTTCAAATAAATAAACAAATTTAATTGTCTTTGCATTTTCTCAAGTCGGCCATGCTATGAGAAGATAAACAATAAAGATAAATTGAATAGCCAACGGCTATCATTCAATTTAAGTTTCCACGAAGGAGCTGAGCTGGAAGGAGCTACCGAAGCTGCTATATCATTAACACTTTTCAGGATCAACTTTGACACCCTTAGCACTGATGATGTGGCTGAGATATAGCAGCTCCGTCATCTCGAACTCACATTTTGATTCTTTGGCAAACAAGCATTCCGCCTCCAATATGCTAAACACTTCTTCTAAGTGCTTGAGGTGCTCTTCCCAAGACTTACTGAAAATGAGAATGTCGTCGAAGAAGATGAGCACGAAATTCCTCAACTGCTATCTAAGAATCTTGTTCATACAAGATTGGAACGTTGCTAGAGCATTTGTCAAACCAAATGGCATCACAAGAAATTCAAAATGCCCAAAATGGCATCTAAATGCTGTTTTCTCACCATCCGCCTCTCTCATCCTAATTTGGTGGTAGCTGGAACGAAGATCAATCTTCGAGAAATACATAGCCCCATGGAGCTCATCAATAAGCTCATCTATCCTAGGAATAGGATATCTATTCTTGATTGCCTTTTGATTCAATGCGCGGTAGTCAACACACATACGCATTGTGCCATCTTTCTTTTTAACCAGCACCACTGCTGAAGCAAAGGCGCTTTTGCTTGGCCGAATGAACCCCATCTCCAAGAGCTCCTTGATGGCTTTTTCGATCTCATTTTTCTGCTTCTTTGGATAGCGGTATGGAGTAGTGATGACCGGCTTTGCACCTCCTTCTAACTCAATCACATGCTCACAATCTCTTTCAGGAGGTCTCCTTGGAGGTTAGTTTTAACCAGAAATGTAAATAAGCAGAAATACATCACACTGAACAAAAAACATAGCAAATTACCTTGGGAAAACCCTCCTTCTCGACGGAGAAAAACCTAGCAAAATATATCTCTTATATATATAAAGAATAAGAGCATAAATCTGCTTACAAATCAGACCCTTCTCGAGGGCGAATTTGATACAATAAATAGATAAATCTCTCCTTGATACAAGCTGAATATGATTATCCTTGAAATCTGATCTGCTGCTAAAGATGGCAATTTGCTGCTAAGTGCGAACTCCTTCTTGAGAAAATGCGAATGAATTGATGTGTAAATGAGTGATCACCACCTTGTATATATACAAAACTAGGTGACTTTTCATCTAGGTCAACCTCTTTGAAGAAATAAAAATAAATATAAAATATCATTTGTAACAAGGCCGACTTGCCTTGGTAATCATTTATTATTTTAAATTTGAGAGAAAAATATCTTCCCCCGCTATAACATCAACACTCCCTCTTAGCTAGGGAGGTATTTTTCCAGTAATCCTCGTCATGGAGTCTCTCGACATGACGTCAATAATGGCTACACCCAATTTTGGAAATCCACATCTTAGTCTCAGAGATGTACAAGAGTTCATCACATGGTCTCTAAACGTGATGTTGTCATGGAGTCTCTCAACATGACATCCACCATGGCTACTCCCATGTGTGGAAAGAAACATGTGTACAAGTGTCCATCACGGAGTCTCTCAACGTGATGTTGTCATGGAGTCTCTCAACATGACGTCCACCATGGCTACTCCTATGTGTGGAAAAACACAAGTACAAAGGGTTCATCACGGAGTCTTTCAACGTGATGCCGTCATGGAGTCTCTCAACATGACGTCCACCATGGCTACTCCCATGTGTGGAAAGAACCGCATCTCCGTCTCAGAGATGTGCGAGGGTTTTCACCTCATATTTCTCCGTTTCAAAGAGATATGCATTATAACAAGGCTCACTGATGCTGAGTCTCCCTCTCGGCCAGGGCGACATTCTCCACTACTCCAAGCTTGTCCCAGAAATGTGCAAACTTCACTCTGGAAAGAGGCTTGCTGAGAATATCAGTCGTCTGATCATCAGTGCAAATATACTTGAGTTGAATTGCTTTCCTCAACACCATATCTCTGTCGTAATGATACTTGATCTCCACATGCTTTGTCCTATCATGAAACACTAGATTTACTGAGAGTTTCACACAACTTTGATTGTCACAATGAATCATAGTCGGGTCCAATGATTGCCCAAACAATCCTGCAAGGAGCTTTTGAAGCCACACTGCTTTTCGAGTTGCTACACATGCTGCAATATATTCAGCCTCTGCAGTGCTAAGTGCCACAGAAGTCTGCTTCGTGCTACACTAAGAAATCATGGCAGACCCCAAACTGAAGCAACATCCAGAGGTGCTCTTACTATCAGTTACACTCCCGGCCCAATTAGAATCAGAATAGCCTTGTAACTTTAGATCTTCACATGAAGTATATCTCAAGCCATATCCCACGGTGCCACATAAGTATCTCAAGATATGCTTTGCTGCAACTAGATGTATTTGTCTTGGTTCACACATGAATTGGCTGAGAGCACTCACCGCATAACAAATGTCTGGTCTAGTATTGACTAGATACATCAATGATCCAATCAATTGTCTATACATGGTTTACAGAAAGAGGGAGTTGATTATGAAGAAACATTTGCCCCTGTTGCTCGCTATACTTCTGTCAGAACCATCATTGCCATTGCTCCATCTAGAGGATGGAAGATTCATCAAATGGATGTGAAGACAACTTTTCTAAATGGTGTGATCGAGGAAGAAGTTTATATTGAGCAACCTGATGGGTTTGAGGTACATGGGAAGGAGTCTCATGTTTTCAGGCTGAAGAAGGCCTTGTATGGTCTTAAGCAGGCTCCTCGTGCATGGTACGAAAGAATTGATCGTTACCTGTCAAGTTTGGGCTTCTTGAAGAATGATGTTGACTCTAATCTGTACTTTAAGGTAATTGATGGTGAAGCATTGATTTTGGTTTTATATGTTGATGATTTGATTCTTACTAGAGAAGAGCACTTAATCATTAAATGTAAGAAAGAGTTGGCCTCTGAGTTTGAGATGAAAGACCTTGGGCTTATGCATTACTTCCTTGGCTTAGAAGTCTAGCAGAAACCAGATGAGATGATTCTAAGTCAAGGGAAGTACACCATTGATATACTTAAGAGGTTTGGTATGATGGATTGCAAATCCATGTCTACACCTATGGAGACCAACCTTCATAAATTGAAGGAGGCTGCAACTAGTTCAGACTTGGTGGATCCTACAATGTACAGACAGTTGATTGGGTCCCTGATGTACCCAGTTAACACCAGACCAGATATTTGTTATGCTGTGAGTGCACTTAGTCAGTTCATGTGTGAACTGAGACAGATACATCTTGTTGCAGCTAAACATATCCTGAGATACTTGCGTGGCACAGTTGGATATGGGTGGAGATATTCTTCAGATGCTGACTTGGAAGTGCATGGTTAGACTGATTTTGATTGGGCAGGGTGTGTCAAAAATCGGAAGAGCACCTCTGGATGTTGCTTTAGTTTGGGATTTGCTATGATTTCTTGGTGCAGCAGGAAGCAATCATCTGTAGCATTGAGTACAGCAGAGGCAGAGTATATTGCAACTTGTATGGCAGCTCAGGAAGCAGTGTGGCTTCGTAAGCTCCTTGCAGGATTGTTTGGACAATCAATGGAGCCTACTATCATTCATTGTGATAACCAGAGTTGTGTGAAGCTTTCTGTCAATCTTGTGTTCCATGACAGAACCAAGCATGTTGAGATCAAATACCACTATATTAGAGATATGGTATTGAGGAAGGCTATATAGTTGAGGTATATCAGCATTGATGAGTAGACAACAAACATTCTCACCAAGCTCCTCTCCAGAATAAAGTTTGTGTACTTTCGAGATAAGTTTGGTATGGTGGAGAATCCAGCCTTAACTGAAAAAGAGTCTCAGTATTAGTGATAGCCTGTAATGAGTTCTTCTCTATGAGAGAAGCTCAAGGTGAAATCCCTTGAGTAATGAGTTCTTCTTTGTGAGAGAAGTTCGAGGTGAAATCCGTTGATTCCACCCTCTGGGAGAGCCATGGTGGATGTCGTGTGTGACTCCATGACAACATCATGTGAGAGAGTCCGTGATGATTTTCTTGTACTTGTGTTTCACCCTCTGGGAGAGTCATGGTGAAAGTCATGTTGAGGTGACAACATCATGCAAGTGATGAACACTTGTACATACCATACATGGTTGTAGTCATTATGGTTGATATCATGTTGAGGTGATATCTGATATCACGATGAGGTGATATCTCTCTTTTCCACATCTGGTTGTAGCCATTGTGGTAGACATTAGGATGAGGTGATATGTCTTGTGCAACTGGAAGAATCCTCCCTAGCTGAGAGGGAGTGTTGATGTTCAGGAGCAGCGTCGGTCTTATCCTTCCAGCGGATCTCCTTGCATTCGATTGGATAAATTAAATAATAGCCCATGGCTATTTAATTTATATGGATATCGATTTGATGAAGAGGCACGTCATCAACATTAAAGGATAATTATTTTATTAAAGAGATTTGAAGTTATGAAGAGGCGCGAACTTCAAAGAGGCCGACCTCTTGGTTATTGTAATCACGTCTTCTCAAGGAGGTCGACCTATGTTGTTGAAGAGTCACATCCTCCTCTCTTATGCTGTATATATATCGATGGCATTTCATTGTTTATTCATTCATACATAGTTCGTCCTTCATATCAAGTGAGTTCTTCTCAAGGCAGATCGACACTATTATTGGCTGAGACTTCATCAGAAATTAGTCTCTTTGTATTGCTGTGTTGCATCACTCTTTGGTGCATGTATTTGGGCCTGCATATCGGCCTCTTGTAAGGAGATCATTATTGTATTGATTCAATAATATAAGTGATATTATTGGCTGGGTTTTTCTCCCTCAAGAGGTGGGTTTTCCCAGGGTATCTGTTGTGTTCTTATGGTCTTATTTTGAATTAAATTTTGTGCATTAAATCTGATCATTAAATCTAACACAAACTTCTTTTTCTTTCTTGCTTCCTTTTCCTCATAGGCTTGTCTAAGACTCTCCGACATATTTTCCACTGTTTTTTCAGCACCTTCAACTATTTTACCAATATCTCTTAGAGCTTCTGAAAATGTCTTTGCCTCTGGAACTGATGGAAACTAATGCTGAGTTTTGGCTTGACTTCTGGTGAATGGTCTGACTTCTCTTTCGCTCATCTGACAACTTAACACAGCTGGTCACAGGATGGCAGGATCTTCTGCTCTGATACCACTGAAATATGCCAACAAATTTTTTCCTAAGATTTACACAACACAAACCGGTACTACGCCAGTAGATTTGCGTTAGCTTCCAAAATGATATTCAATTTAAATGCACTCAACGCCAAGAATGTTCACCAAGATCCTTTAGAAGGCGAGGTGATAGCATATGGTGGAGGAAATTGAACAATAACTGGAAAGAAAATTACAACTGAATGTAAATAGGCGGTGAACCGGCCATGAGAGATTTCGACAATTCCACTTATTCAGCGGGGGTAAAAGATTACAAAGCAAACTAATTCATCTGCTTATTGGAAACGAACAGCTATGCACAGTGTGTAGTAACTGCTCTTCAAATTAGGAGGGGAAGCTCCCTCTTTTTGCTGATGTTTGCATAAAAAGTAAAGTACATAGTTCCACGGAGTTTCGGGGACGGGGACGGGGGGACAGCAAGGGACGGGTTTCGGGGGCGCGGGGGCGCGGGGCCTAAGTTTGGGGACGGCGGCGGGGGGGCGGCGGGGGAGCGATGCGCTGAAATACATATAGTACTTGAAAAATTAGTTATAAAAAGATGTATAACTATAGAAGCCTAAGGAATAAGTAAAGTTTAGAGTTTAAACTCATTGCAATGATTTCATTGAATTAGTGAACATTGAAACAATGAAAATCAAAATATACTGGATTTTCATTGTTAAACAAAAATATGTGGTTTTAGTTGTTTTGTATTTTCCTTCGACTCACGCTCATTAAAATACAAACACGAGTATACAAACGTCAGAGATTATGTTAGGATGGGACACAATAATTTCCATCCCTTAATATAGTTCATTTCACAAAAATCCAAGAAAATATTCATTGTTTTTAATACCAAAATATTCGGGATTACCTAAATAAGTTTATACAAATCCAAAATATGTCAGAGACTTATTTGCCGAAGTTGCAATAAATTAATTCTCTTACAAAGCTGATGGATTGTGTCAACCTTTTTATTGTATAGGTAAGCTGTTGACTATGAAAGATATTAATAATATTGATGTCACTTCATATATTTTCTACTCCAACCTTTGAAACAATCATCTGTGGGGAAGAAGGAAATTGATAGAACTTAAATATTCTGGGCAAGCATTATTTGAGATGCTCATAAATAATTTATGGGTGACAATGAAACCAAACAATAAAAAACCAATTCCTATTGTATAAATGAGTCAATGCGTGGAATGACCAATTTAAATGGTGTCCAAGCAGTTGCAATCGGTTCTAATTAATTATCCTTCCTTGCGTACAATGCTGACTCTTGAAACATACACTACAAATTTGCATCCCATGCGATGACATCTCTTTGAGGCATTTTTTCTAGCACTGTCGTGCCTTCCTCTGCTTGCATCGACGACAGACGCAGGACACCTAGCAAAGCATAAAAGTTAAAAAATGAAAACTTAAAACGCCTCCTGTGCTTTGACGGGTATGGAGTATGGGCATCCAGAAAAGCATGAAACATAGGAGCTTTGGTTTGGAGTCTGGACGGGTATGGACATCCAACAAAGAATACAAAAAATAAACAAAAAAACCCTCGTTAGACAACGCCCAGTGACCACGCGTAAACACTCCAAAATGAAAATAATGAATTGAAAAATTAAGTCAAACCATGTCGATTTAGTTTTTAGGTTTCAAAAATACATTAAAATTTTAAACTTATAAATTTTACCTCTTGTTTTTTTATAAAAAAAAATCATTTTTTAATGTATTTTAAAGGGGACGTGTAGAAGACTCTTGCATTTTGGGGGACGCCGGGAAGTCTCGGGGATGTCCAGAAGTCTCCTAAAAAGCAAAACATTTCGGAGGCGGCGGCGAAACGGGGGGACGGTGGGGGGACGTTTCCCTAACGTCTCCGCGTCTCGGAAACGTCCCCGTCTCCGAAACGGCTCATTTTTTGAGGGGGACGTGTCCCCGTGGAACTATGGTAAAGTAAACTAATGTTCCTATCTTTTTACTCAGCGGCAGGGCACAAGGGTGCATAAAGCATGCGTTGTAGCTAAGGTTTTCTCTGGTTTCACGGATCTTAACTACAACTAAGCTAACTTTTAATCTATCCTATCTCCTCAAGATAAACAAAGCAAGAGGGGCATAGGAGTGGGAATGGAATAGTTTGATCACTTAGACAAACTGTCTCTCATAATGCATCCGAAGGCTTTGAACTTCTAGATTTACACTGAAATAAAATCCACAAAAGTAATCTTCAAACGGTAGGCTAGATCTCAGGATTCCCAAGGAGGCACCAAGTCCTTTCCAAGGTGTAGGCTGAAAGGCAGACTACTAGAAACAACAAATAACGATAATCCTACTCTCTAAATTCCCAGGGAGAGACAATGCTCTTTCCGAGGTGTAGATCGAAAGACAGATTATTGAGAACAACATACAATGATAAATTTTGAGACTTTTACATCAAAGGAAAGGTAGCTCTCTTGATTTATTATCTCAATCTTCGATCAAAGGTTACACTTTGGGACAGCAACTTGTGTCAAAAAGACAATCACACATGAAGTTATCAAACCAAGAATACATGAACATGGATTGAATACACCTATCTGAATAAAAAGAACACAAGTTGTACTTAGCGTTTTTCTATCACAAATAGGATTCAAGAACATATACTAAGCGAAAAAAGTCAAAGGCTTGTGAGCTCAACGTTTTGCTGCCGTGAAGTAAAGTTACAAAATAATGAGCAAAGACTCTTATTTATAGAAGCTCAAAGGAGTAGGCAACCCTAAAATCTCCTTGAGTTAACAATGAGTTCTTGCTAATCTGCAAGGTTTATTCCTATGTCTAAAAATAGGTAACCTAATAGTAAACTGGAAATCTACTTTAGTTAACTGAAACTAAACTAAAAGAGAACTCGAAATACAAAAGTGCCTCCAAAATAGACATCCACAATTAGTGGAGATAGACATGCATGATCAGTGGGACAGTGAGTTAACTTGGAAAGAGGCATCAAGTTAACTCTTGTTTGTCATAAATGCTTTTTTGGAGGGGTAGGACATCCTAACTGGGTGTTTTACAACTCATCACCTCTAGTCAACAATTCCTCTAGCCATTCGTTGACTTCTTCTGCCTCTGGACAATTAATGCTTCGCAGGATGATGACATGTCGCCGCAACATCTCTTCACCACTCGCAATCTACTGCTAATATTCAATATTCTTTGCAGCTACGTCATCTAGCCTTGTTGACATGACTGCAATCTTACTCAACTCGTAACCAGCAAGGTCACTGCAAAAACTGCCACGGATGAGATCTTTGAACTGTGTTTGCACCTCAGCTAACTCGATGTATGCACCTCCTTCGTGCTGGTAAAGGCAAGGGATAGATGTTACCAACGTTCTCGTGAACTTGATAACACCTGCCACAATCTGTTAGTACACAATCAATTCCACAAAGTTGGTATCATAGGCTTTCACCTTGTATGCAAGCTGTTCTTTCCAAGAGAAAAGATGTTGCTTGTTCTCCTTTGTGGTAACTGAATCGTATGCCATCTGCAAGTCTGAGAGAGTGATCTCTTTTGTAGACCACTCTGTTGTGTCTCGCTCTGATTGCTGATTCTCCGCACAAAGTTCAGGGGATCTGTACCTTAATTGGTACACGTCTGCAAGTATACACTGGCCTTTGATGATGAATTCTTCCACTTGATTTCTCAAGTGTTTTCCATATAGGATTAGTTGGTGGTGATTTTGCTCCGCGGGGACGTCTAGCCTCTCTCGAGGCAAGGCAAAGATGTTTGGTGTACTGTGCATCAAGCTAGATATATATAATCTCAACTGCTGGTTTTCAGCCTTTAAGGAGATCTGCCTATACCTAACGAGTGGTCTTACCGAGGTTGACCTTCAACAAGGTGAAGTCATCAACCTCTACCTCATTTGCATTCTTGTCTTCAGGGGGCACAACTGTCTCTATGATAATTTCATTGTCAGCATTCTTTCCTATATGGACCTGCTTCCTCAGCTTCTTTACTGGCATGTCTTGAGGGACATGGTCAAATTCTATGAAGTCTAGTTGGTAGGATGGCCTGTCTCTCTTCCTTCCTAGGAGAGTCTCAAGCCAAAATGAATCTTGACTAGCCTCGTTGGAAGGAGGAATGTTAGGCCCTTGAATGCCTAACGAATGGGATTGTATCGTAGTGTCGCGTGGTGGCGAATCCAAGTCAACAGGGACTGGTGATTGTTGCAGTGGTGGCGAAGTGGGAGGTTTTTTTTCCATCTCTGCTACTGTCTCAGTTGCAATTGCTTCCATGACTAGCTCAACTACAACTATTTCCACATTGGCTCTATCTTAGCTATGATTGTCTCGATCACTGGCTCAGTTGTGTTTGTGGCTGTCTCCACATGTACCTCTTGCCGATTTGTATCAACAATCGGTATTCTTCCTCTTGTGTGTCCAGACATTCTAGCTCCTTTAGGAGGGTTACTCCATTTCTTCTGTCTTGGCTTAGCTCTCGATGTGGAAGATAGTGAAGAATGAATCGGTGGCGGCTCTGTGTGAGGAATAACTACCTTCCTTGTCCTTTTAGTGTCCAAGTAGAGTTGACTGCTTCTGACAACCTTGCTTGTTCTTTCCTCTATAGATGTACTTTCCTTGGCATACCAGTCCACAGCTCGAAGTGGTTGCACGTCAACTTGATCTACAAAGAATGAGGGAGGAATGACTTCCCCATTATCATCAGATAAGCCTTCCACGTTCTCTGACATGAAGTCAGCAATTTGTGGAAGTTTGAAATGGTTGTAGTTGCGTCTTCTCACTTTGAACTCGTCTTCACAGTTGACCCAATAGTCCTCCATGGAAGACTCGTGTGAAGAGTATTGCACAAGGCATGCTGCATAGTGACCCCAAGGATCATACAACCGTCTCTCGATGAGATACTGAAGATTAAGTCTCACCATTTCATGGCCTATGGCCTTGGCATCAGCTACTATTTTGCACCTGTAAAGTCCCATCTCAAAAGGAAAGTTTGCGGTTGTCTTGTGTTTGTTACGTAGATGAGAATGTACCTTGAACAACTGCTGCAAGAATTCCATGAAGGCCACCCTATCTGATGGATAGCGAGGTAACATGGCGGGATGATCGGAGTACCCATACACGCATATGTAGGTGAAAGTGGGGAACTGGATGAACCAATCCGCCCAGTCTACCATTGCCTCCTTGGCTGCTAGTGATATGCGTATATGCAACTCATGATCAAGGTCTCTCACAGTGTGCATTAGGAAGATATCATTCCCCTGCTTGAAATGTTTTTCTGCTTTTGTGAACTTGAGCTGCGAGAAATACGCGTGAACCTTTTGCACACCCAAAGTTCCCACATTGTTCAACACTCTAAACTGGCCTTGGAAGGAAATCAGATATACGAGATATGAACACATGTGAAACCTGTGAGCCTCTAAGAATCCGGTTATCTGCTTGTGGAGTGTATCACTGATTAGGGCGGGCTAGTCATAATGTTCTTTGCTGCTCACAATTTTGGCGATGATATAGTACATCCATGACTGAAATTTGTTCGCCTCCTCTTGACCAGTGATGCGGTTGAGTAGAGTGATCATCACTACATACTCATCCCTGAACTCTCCACATCCTGCATTCTTGGGCAAGTTGGCCTTTTGTCCTTTAAGCCATTTTTCTGCCATCCTCTTCTGACACTCGTCTTTTGACACATCGAATGCCTTTTCGCATTCTCTCATAGATATGACCATATTTGTCGTGCATGGTGGAATGGCAAAGCACCTTTCAATATCTCTTGGCTTGAGGCTGCATATCATTCGTCCATCCACTGATCGAATCTCTCATGTGGTAGGGTTGTAATGCTTAATGCAAGCTATTACAAACTCCCTGCTTTGCATTGTGATGGGGATTGATGCTTCCTCAAGCAATCCGAATTGCTCCATGTTCTGTAATGTGCATTGGTCAATGCCTTCCAACCTTTCTGAGTTAACCTCTGGGTGTACCTAATGTAGATCAGTGTCTATTGTTTTCAGGAAGTCATGAACCAAGACCGTTTTGGTCTTGTATTTGACCTGGGAGGACTACATTTTGAAAACCTTAAAGATTGACTGGGCACATGATATTGTTTGGGCAACTTTTTTGCAACTGCTAAAAATAGCCTGCCGAGGGGTAATTTTTATGAAAAAAATTGAGATGTGGGTTTTACTTAGAATAATTTTCTAAATGGACCCAGAATGTCAGAAATCCCAACAAATCACTTTTCCTCGCACATGCAAGAGCCCTTTGGGGTAGAGGTTTCAGAGGCTTATTTTTCCCAAAAAAATCGAACACATGGGTATTGTTGGTGCTTCAAAGCTGAACAAACCCAGTTTGTTTGATTTTTTAAATAGTGACTTTTTTCCGAAAACCCTAAAAAATAGGGGCAGCAGGGCAACTTTTTATAGTAAAATTCTGGCATGTGGGTTTTGCTGGAAAAATTGTGTTGATCATACCCAGAAGGCCAAATCTGTGAAAAAATTATGTTTACTTGGACATGCAAGAAGATCTAAAGACAAGAATAGAGGAATAAGACAAGAAGAATTTTGGAAGTTATCAATTGCCTCTCAAGATCTTCAGGAAAATTATGCCTGGAAATGTAGACCTTAATGAGCTATCCCTCTATGCAACTTTATTCTTGAAATCATGAAGAACACTGAAAAACCCTCTGTCAGATCTTCAAAAGACATTGGAGAAGAAAATTATTTGTTCTTGAGCTTCAACTTGCAAAGAAAGATGTTGAATAATGATGCCTAGCCTTGATAAATAGTGATTGATGTTGAATGCATCAAGTTCGGGTGCCAACACATGATTGAGGAGTCTTTTAGCCTGATATGGAGTTCTCGAAGTTGATTTCGACCAATTATGGGACATTTTAGACATGAAAAAGGCTTTCAAAATTGTTAACTTCAGTCAACTGAGCCTAGTTTGACTTTAGGCATCCCTTTTGAGGAGTTGAACATTTTCCATCCTTATTTTTGTGATGAAGTGCCTACATTCAATCCCTAATTCTGGTTGCTCAGCTGATCTTGAAGTGTTGCTGACAGATCCATTGCTGAGATGAAACAACTCTTGGAGAAGTGTGCTTGTGAGTTGCAAAGCTCAAAATCCGAATCTGATGCCCCAAATTCTTGGGTGCCTTTTCCCAAGATGGTGCATTTTTCTTAACACTTAGCCAATTTTCCATGTTCTTCATTCAGCCTTTGCTTCTAGTGATTTACGCTTGATCTTCACTTGTGAATGCTTGATAGGTCCTATGAGCTTGCAATTGGATTGGTCGCAGAGCTGAGAGGATGTTGAGCAGATGCCTTGAAGAAAGCAGTTGCTGAAAAGTTCATCAGGTGACTCAAAATAAAGGGTGCCCCTAGCTAGTAGGGGCGCTTTTGCCTTGGTTGACTGCAATTCTATGATGAAACATCTCTTGTCTCTGCTTCCGCTTGTCGGTGATTGATGAATCAGGTGACCTTGCTTGCGATGCATCGGAAAGCCAGTAGAAACATGAAGGAGATCATTGCCTTGGTAAAACTTGATGACTGCCTTTGACCTTTTAACTTCATGGGTGCCCCTGGCTAGCAGGGGCACTTTTAGCTACAGTTTCATCATTTTTCTTTGAAAATCTTCATCCCTTTGTGTTTAGCGTTGGTTGTGCATCGTGACTGGCTGAGCATTGTCGTTGACGACACAGACGCATGCATCCTAGCAATCACCTTCATCATGCTACATGTACGGATGTTGGAAAAATGACTAAGGCATTTGACTGGATAGCCTCCTTCTAGTAGCAAGGCGTGTATTTTCCAGACTTGGTCAATTTTCAACATTTTCCATTTTTGAAAATCCCCTCCGTCGTAGAGCATCTTTTCGAGCATTTTCACCATGGATTCTTCGTTCAAGCTTTTGAGGCTTAGATTTCACCACCTAGTATTGGCCATTCTGCCATTAATGGTTGTGGAGGTCCTAGCTTTCTTCCTGAAAAATGAAAATAGACCCACCAGAGTAAAATGAACCTTTTGGTGATTTTGACTTGACCAGTGTGACCGTGAAGTCAATTTATCCTATCAAAATCATTTTCAACTATTTTTGGAAAGGTCCTATTTTTAGGGGTTTTCCTAAAAACAGGGGTTTGAAACTCGAAGTTTCAAATTTTCAGAAATTTGCGAGTATCTTCCTTGACATAAACCCACAAAAAGCCTATGTTTTGTTTGACCTAAAACATACTTTTGACTTCAATTTTACATGATTTAGCTCATTTTAATCAAAATGCCTTATTGAAGCAAAAATTTATTATGGGTACAATAGATAACAAATAAATAAAAAATTGTTTATATGAGTATCATTGTAGTTGTTAGTATTACAAAGTTTCAAAGCTCAAAATACAAATCTCAACTAGAGTCTACAAAATGGGAATGCCAATAAAAGATATCCATAACTTGTTTTTGTTTGAGCAACAAATCCAAAAATTGGAGTCAACATCCATTGTATATTTGGAAAGTCATCACTGATACTACTGAAATTAACTATATCATCGTCTTGCAATGTGAGCCCAACCAATCATTTCAGTACATCATGGTCCTCATCAACTTGCCTTGGCTCCATAGGTTCTACATTTGACACTGTCATTGTGCTCTGCCTGTACTTAGGTGTCCTGTAATCAATGAGACACAAGACACTATGTATGACATCAAACTTTTTTGCTTTCGAGGTAAGTGTGTTCCTCTTAAGAGAGTGGATAAAGCTATATGTGGAACAATTCCTCCTAGTTTTAGAGGAACTAGAACCCTAAGAGAGAAGACAATTGGCAAGTGTGTGTAGCAATATTGGACATCCATAGAGTCACCACCAACCAGTTGGCTTGTTATGTGCCAAAGTTTAATAAACATTATCCACTCAACTTTAAACAATGAATCTTCTTTTTTATTATTAATTTTCTTAAAGGCCTTCATGAGGCCATTCCTCACCTTGTGGTCATCAATAAGAACAACTTTGCTAGGTCTATCCCTAGTCCACTTTGGATTCAATGCATAAGCAGCCATTGTAGAGGGGTGTTTAGCTTCTACCACCTTTTTTATATGATGGGATGAATATGCTCATTGTAGAACTTTGCAATGTGATCCCTCTCATGAATGATGTCCTTCATTTGCCTAAGCATGCTATCAAGGCACTCATAAATCTTCCCATGACTAGGAATGTTAGAATCCCCAAATTCGATGAGCAAAAACAGTGGATGTAAAACATGTGTGTTTGTCACATTTGACCAAAAATATCACAAACTACAATTTCCTTCACCCTCTTTCCTTGTCTTCTCCACCTATTTAATTCTTGTGTTATATTCATAAGTTGCAATCCTTTGAAGTAGAACAAAGTAGGAAGCAAATTAGGTCCCAATTGGTTTAAGAAGTTCTTTCCTCTCAAAGGTCCAAAACACAACCAACGAGGTGTGGTGGCTGCAAATGAACGTTTGCACCTTCTTGGCATCCACCATTACCTTCTTGAGCCTCCCTGTTTTTCCAATGTCTTTGAATGCATTGTTCATAGCATGGACACAAGGGGTCTAGTAGATGTGTGCGTGTATGGATTGAATTAATCTACCTATTGCCCTACACACATATGTTGCATCTAGTCACTTGCACTACATTTTGAAGACCAACCTCCTCAATGGCATCTCTTAGGATTTGAAATCAAAATTCAATATCTATGTGTTTTCTAGAGAAGCCAATTACCGTAAGGAAGTAAGGGCTATCAATACATGTAACTATGATGTTAATGAGTGGGTGATGTCTAATGTCCATCCACACATCATCCTTATCCTGCACTTTGAACAAATTTGTAATTGGGTTAGTGATTTTGAACCTATAGACCTCTATTTTGCCCTTGATTTCATCCCACTCAACTCTAATGTTTTTCCTATAGATGATCTACCTCCCTATGTAAAAGCAACAGATAATGCAGTGATGTTCACTTGATATAATCTGATTATCATAGTCCTCTTGTCAAGTGTGAATTTGGTTTGAAAGACAAACCCTTTACTAGGGATATGTAACAAGTATTTATTAGCCCTCATAATGCTACCCCTACAGTCAACTGGGAAAATGTTGCATCCTTTACTAGGGATATGTAACAAGTGTGCATTAACCTGCATGATGCTACCCTTCTAGTCAATCGGGGAATATCGCATTTCCAATGCTGAATCCCACCTAAACTAGTTGCCTTGTTAGTGTCAAGCAATGTTACAAATTAGTGCAAAGGGGTTTTCTTAATAAATAGACCTTTGGCATATGTTTCTAACTGCTAACTTGGAAGGGCAACTTGTTTGTAACACACTCCCAACTGAATTGTTTTTGGGTGGGACTTTTCTTGCATCAGCTGATTCCCCCACATTTCCCTCAATTTCATCTCCTAAATCAAAGCTGTCATTGCCATTGAAGGAATTCATCTTGTCCCTGTAAAGAGATAACAGAGAAAAACAATAAAAAATAATGAACTAAAAAGAAGCACATTTTGCATGCCAAAAATGAGGTTTTAAAGTTTGAAATGTCTTGTAGAGGAAAAATAAAACATGATAGCATCTATTTAGTATTAGTTGACAAAACAAAATTGAAAAGAAAAGGATAAAACACAAACTCAAAACTTGTTACTGAATAACATAGAAAACAAGAAAATATGAAGTGTGAATTACATACCTTTTTCTTTCTTCCTCTTTTCAATTTTGCTTCTTGCTTGCAACAGTGAATTGTAACAATGCAAATGACAAGGAAATACATAACTGAATTTGGCTTAGGGTTTTGGGGAGTAGAATAATAATTTTTTTATGGAGGCATTGTTGGTCCCATAAACCATTAAGGTTAGAATTTTTATTTGTTTATTTATTTTCTCTGCCTTCTACTTTGATGCCTGCAAGGGATGTCAGAGAGGCAGGCCATCCCCGGTTTCCCCTAACTGGGGAATGTCCCCCCAACCTTGGGGAGATGTCCTGGGATGTCCCCAATTTTTGCAGAAAATTAGGGATGCGGATTTGATGTTCTGTGTCCACCCCCCTGTCCCTAGTATGTGTGAAAAGCCCAGCAGATACATCCCTAAGGAACTTTAAAATAATGTTAATGATAAAATCTTTATCCAATATTACATAATAATTTCAAGCTTTTTTTTAATTCAGTGAATCTGATTCTAAGATGCTCCTAAGAAACAGTAACCTGACTGAATAATTTCAAGTATATGCATGTAATGTCCCGTTTTTGTTGACATCAGTTGTCAGAGGAGATTAGCCTATAATTTGACTCTCGTAGGCTAATGGGGTTGGTTAGAGGGTCTTCTGGGGGATTGTATCGTCTCCAGTGTTCAGAAACTTGTAGCTTTGGCTTTCGCTCGAGGCTTCCGAGACTCAATTGGCTCAACTTACTATTTATAGTAAGTCGGACTTGGACAGAATGGGATCCTTACTATTTTTAGTAAGGCATGTGATCGAATGGAGAATTATTAGATGAGTCCCCAGTTCAGATGGCATGTTGAGAAATGATGAATTTAAGAAATTATTAATGTTATTTGGCTCAAATAACATTAATTAATTAAAAGGTTATATTTTAATGTTATAACTTAAAGTTATAACTTGAGGGTCAAAACGTCATTAAAATGGGGCCAAATTAATGAATAAATTATTAATGGCCAACTCCTAAGTTTTAAGTGAAATATTAAAAGAACGAGAATAAATAACATTTTTTAATGTTATTAATTGCCTTTTTGGAGAAGTTCGAACTTCTCATGAGAGGATATATATTTCATTTTGAGGTTATTTGATATTCATTGGATTGTGATTGTTGTTGAGCATTGATGTTGATGAGTTTTGTCTGAGAGAGGAAGCCAAGGGTTTCTGAAATCAGTTTGCCATTGGAGAACGTTAACTCTCCATTTGTGCAGCCTTTTGAAGTAGTGAAATATCTACTGAATTAGGCATCAGGAGGGCATCATATAGGTGTTCTATTTGTGCTAAAAGGTGGAGTTTAAGCAAGGATTGGAAGATTGATCAAACTGCAGACCTAAAGTTTCATCATTGTTAGCCATTAAAGAGCAGATTGCAAACTTTTGTTTGCTGCTACAGTATCTGCGTGAACAATACCTGCGTGAACAATACCCACTACAGTGTTGAGGCAAAAAGAGTGAGCTTTTAGGAATTTTATGATAGTTTGTTTCAGA